>WEKW01011228.1:211881-254079 GCA_013389905.1 Sula dactylatra
TGTTTCTTGCAATCTAGATCTAATGCCATCACATGCCAGCTGCGAAAACTCCCCTTGAAGGTCTGACAGCTTTTAATTCAATCTTCTTGCATGGTAAAGAGATACCCCTCTGAACCGCAAGAAAAAGACGGTTTTTCATTAAATTCTTCAGGCAAAGCAGGATTCTTGTGGCTATATTGTGAAGGGGCAGTACAAAACATTAAATTTGCTGTATTAATAAACTAGAAAAACAAGCTGGCTCTCCAACCAATTATTGCTAATAGCAGATGTAGTAAATTATTTAATACTTTNTTAGCCTAAGTTGTCATGCAAGACTTTAACAAACATCAGAGACTGATTCGTTAGACTGTGTAGATGTAAATGATACAATGCTGGCCTTAATGGACTTAAAATCAAAACTACTCCTGGTATTTCTACAGAGAACAACATTAAATCTGCATGGACGCTCACAGCTACAAAGTAAAACAGAGTAGAAATTAGTGGATCACAGAAGGTCGGGGGGAATACAACTGACCCAATTTCCATACCGTTAAGAGAAGCAGTCTTCAAAATAAATAAAAACACTCTAATATGACCTGCTTTTATATATTTTTTTTTCCTTCATTTTCCTAATAAATCAAACCTACCACAACACCAACTGTCTTCAGTAGTAGAAAGCAATTTTATACACTTGACTCAGACTGAACATTTGAGCTTCACAGTCAAACGCTCCACGGCCCGGTGACTTAATCTTGTCAAGTCCACCTTTATATAACCACAACAAATCTCCTGTTATGTCAGACTTCAGAGGCATTATTAGAAAGTTCATTTGAACAGTGCTTAGACACCAGCAAAATATTTATAACAGATAGCTTTGGTAGAGCAAATTCAGTGGGCAAATCATTTAAAAAGGACATGCAACATGAGTTTAAGTTCGGTATTTATATCATAACATATTAGTATTTAGAAGCTATTATTCAAAAAAGCAACAGAAAGTAACACAGAAAAACTCAAGTAATCTGGCCTGGCAACATTCTTAAAACGTCTTCTGAAAAACGCAGGTAACGGCCATCTAAAATTTTTATCTGTTTCTTCTTGATATACATGCTTACACACATTTCTGCTAGAGTATTTTTAAGAAAGAAAATATAAATTTGATTTGAAAATATCAAATACACAAGCACACCATTATTAAAGGTTGTCACCTGAAATTGAACCACTGACATTAAAAAAACCAACAAAAATTAATATCTTCTCTTTGCCATTCCCTTTTTGCATTTTATAGTCCAGTGGCTTTCTACACAGCAGAGGATGGGGTCTAAAGTGCCCAGTAACAGCACGATGTCTGCCTGCTCATGTTTCCCCATGGCAGGCAATGGCAAGAAAGACTAGATACCACTGCTCGGGCCACCCATAAGTAGCTATCAGTAGAAATCTATACCTCTCCTTAGTATCACATGAATAATGCATTAGCTGCCTAACCACATAGGATTTATCTTTGAAAACACAGGCTAGGTCTCAAACAGCACTCTAATCAGTTTTGTCACACAGTACCCAAAGTACTGCAACACTGGTTTCTTCTGCTCTTCTAAAAATATTTGCTTAGTGTTTCTAGCTATGACTATCTCCTGCTACAACTTTTTCATTGTGAAAAGCTATCACAGTACAGTAATTTTTTTAACCTAAATCATTTTTTCCAGGTAGATTTGGGTGTTTAGTACTCTGACAAATAAACAGCAGTTGATAAGAAAGCAAAGTGCAAACAAGTACCTTTCAGTCTAAATATGTAGCCCAGACCCATGACATATCACATATGAATATGTGAACGTAAGAATGGCTAAGTGAGATCAGACCAATTCAGTGGAGCTAATGGCAGTCTAAACCAGCAAAACCTATATTTGCCTGTCTGAAGTCCTTATGCATTTCCCCATCACAACCATCACATTAGCCCAGTGCCTCCAATTCCCTAAGCTACCTCATGTGCCAAATCCCCATTCTCAGCAGCACCACAGTGCTCCCAGTTTCCACTGATACCCTCTCCCACCTCTGCAAGGGCAAGCTTCAGAAGGCAGCAGCTGCTCTGAAGTTACACACGTTTGTTGCCCCACGACAAGCTTCACATTTACTGACCATCCAACCATTGCCATACAGTGTTCAAAGGCCAGATTTCACCCACCTGCCCACTGTGCAACCACACATTTCTGTCTGCTTCACAGAACCCCCTCTGTTTTTTCGCAAAGTCAGCATAAAATTCACATCTTTGGGAGCTCCATTGCTCTGCCAAATTTGATTAAATAAACCAATGAGTTTGCAGGAAAAGAGTAATCAACAAAGTGGACACCTCACTGGGAGGTTGATCTGAAAACTCTAGGACACAGTAAACAATGATGGAGATGACTCACTTATGTGGAACTTGGCCTGATTAAATTAAATTAATTTAAGCCAAACGTACAGGTCTATTTAAAAAGGGGGACTGGGTAATAGTAGAGTACCTAGGAAAGCAGGTATCTAGAAAGGATCATGAACAATACCGGTTTCACACAGTCTCTCTGCAGGTCTGTAGCTTAGAAGGTCAACCTGATCTTTGAACCTATAAAGAAATGTCAAGAGACAGCAGGCAGGTGGTCTTACGGTATTAGCAAGAATATTACTGAGATAATATGTGCAGGACAGGTGTCCACACATCTTTTAGGCTGCCGCTGAAAACTGTAAAATTTTAGAGAAGTGCTAGAAAAATGACTTCATGTTAAAGCAGTTGAGTCTATTGCAGTGAGAAAGCTAAGAGGTGACTTGAACAAGGATTACATGTAAGCTAGAGCAGGACAGTCTTCTAATAGTAAACAGGTCTTTAATCTAGTAGAAAACATCACAACAAAAGCAAAGGGTTAGAAACTGAAGCTAGAAAAATTAGGTGAGAGTAACTGCATTTTGAACAGTCTTTAAGAATAAAGGTAGATGACACAAATTTTAAAAAACAAGAAAGGCTATTTGAGGGGAGGAAAGGAAGGCGGAAAACTTTCAGTGATCACTGTTAACCCCATAAATACCAAAATGTAGAGAAACACTTTTGATGTGCTTAAGTAATTTAGATACTGTGAGGCTTAAATTAACATTATTTGGGATACAATAATAAAGCTGATTCACAGTGCTATGATCTCTAAAAAAGCCTTTTATAAGCTAAGCTCAACCTCATGCTTTCTTCTCCTCCTTGTTGTTACTGATTTATGAAACCTCCTCATTTTCACCTAGAATCTGGAATCATGCATATAATTCAAGACTGTGTTTTGGATCATTTGGCATTTAATGCTGTGTGCCATTTTTCACCCCTTGGTTTGCTGTAGTGAGGTTGCTGGGCATTCAAGCTACCTGCCCCTCTGAAACTAATCTGCTGTTCTGTTTTCACATTTCATGGGGCCCCCTGAGTCACCACTTATATTTGCCTAAGTTATGGCTCCTCATTATAAGCAATGATTCATAATTCTCCAGCCGCTCACCCAAGTTTCACACAGGGACTTGGGCAGGCTGTGGTTACATAAGGCTTCAGCACTGTAAGGTAAGTCATGCAGTGCACTTGCTTCACCTCTTTTAGCACCAGCTTACTGACCACGGCCAGGGACAGCAAAACCCAGCTTGAAAGAAGCAGCAGTTTCCTGATGGAATATTCCACTTTGAAACCAATAGCTCACTCAGGTTCAAATACGAGAAGTAATGTGCCAATAAACTATGGACCCGCTTGAACAAGCCAAACTCATTTCCACTTGCTGACTTGAGATTCAGCATGTTACACATTTATAGAACAAAACTAATCCAGGACAGGACAATGATGTAGGGTGACATCCCATGTCCAAGTGAACCCTGTTACAACCGGTTGAAGTAATTATTAATGCAGACTAGAAGAAAAGCCAAAAATTGCAGGATCTATCTCAAATACAATTAAAAGAATTCATGGAAAATTCACAAAGCATTAGGCAGTCTGACAAAATTTGGACACGAAGAATCCCCTTAATGGAAGCAAGGCATCACTACAGACTTTGCAAATTCTGACAAATAAGATGCTACTGAGAATAGAGAACAGAAATCAGGCTGCTTCAAATGCAGGATACCCATCACCACAAATATTTTTTTTCTTCCTCTGAGAATATCAGAATTGCTCTTGATCACAAACAGAAACAAGAGCTGCATATTCTTTGGGGAAGAACAACATCCACTCATTCTGATGTACTCTGAACATATGTGAAGATGTCACACGACTGCACTCCCCGAAGAAGGCATGATGTAACAAATGTTGGGAATGAGCCAACGTTGCAGACTCCAGGTCCTTTTAGGGTTGCTTTCTGTTTGCATCCAAAGAAAGCACCGACAGAAGGCACTAGCGGTATGAATGTATATGTTATACCAAGGAGCCAGTCTGAGGCACGCTGTTAGTTTGTTTATGGAAGACCTGTTAGACTAACTTGGAGCAACAATGAAGTTACTCTCATTGAGAAAGGGAGCAGAGCAAGCAGTGCAGAATGGGAAACCACAATTGGGGCAGTGCAGAGTAAGACCTTGAATGCTGAACCAGCAGCATCTCAATAGCAGCATCCCAGTGCCATAGCTGATCCAGTCAGGGAAGGCTCCCATCCCTTTTTGGATTACCCAGAAACCCAAATATTTGGCTAAGCAGTTCACTTGTTCTTATGTAAGCACACACACAATTTACAGGGACAAATGCAGCCTTTACAGGAAACAATATTCTCCCGCGCCCAGTTCAGTCCGGGCTCCCAAAACAGTAAATTCTTCTGCTGTTATTAGGGGCAGCCATTTACCACTAAGGACTCCCAATTCGTAGGCTAAGATTGTTAAGAAATGGTGGCTTTCTCATCTGTATGATGATGCTGGGCTGGCCACTGCCTATCCTGAATTGGTTCTAGAGATAAGAAATTTCCTAGCCCATTAGACTGGCATTTCTTGCAAGCACTACTTTCACTTTAAAGAGAAAAAAAACAGTGGAATATCTGAATCATTACAAAATGATGCAAGAAAAGAAGGGGAGGGAGGGAGGAAGACAAAGAGACAGAAAGAAAAAGACACTGAAGATCCATAAATCTATTAGAAGTCCCTGAATATAAAGGCTGGGGAATGAATGGCATTCGTACTGATGTCTTGGAAAACAAACTGTATTTAGTCCAGGCACCTAATGAAACTGCAGGTTGTAACTTCTGTTTACTTTCTGTCACCAGGCAGAATCTGCTGTATCTCAAGTTGAAAAGTTCATAAACTAAACTTTATTTTAAAAGTTCAAGAACTACACACACATCATTATATAATGCAAGTACTTAGTTTCCAGAATACACTGAAAGTTTGCCTCTTGACATTCCTAAAAAGGCAGAAATGTTTTTAAAAGCACAGATTAAGCATTTTGTATCATTACTAACAATAGCATTCTTTAGTTCTTTATAAATGGCTCTTTACTTTTATTTATCTCACATCAAAACACTAATGGAAATCACTTCGAAAGTTATTTATATCTAGTTCAAAGTATTAAGACTAAGAAGTTTCCTAAGAGAGAACATATTTTCTAATTAATCCTTTTTTTTAGCTAAATTAAATGTTCATTAGAGAGTTTAAAGAAACGTTGGGATGCACTTTAGATAAATTTTAAATACATTAAAAAGAGCTTCTGAATATAAGCAAAGAACTCCTGTACATGTGCCAAGATTTTTGCAACTTTATCAGCGTGATTAATAGTTTCATTTTGAAAGGGTCCATGCACAAATACAACCCCATAACATATGAGGTCCTGCACATGCAGTCAGCAACAGCAAAAAGAACTCGGGAAACATTACAGATCTAAACAGCAAGAACTGTTCCCAGCTATTAGACAAAGAAAAAAGGAGGGCTATGCCAAAGTGAGTGCTTTCATGGAGATGTATTTCTATGTTCTGTAACTGTATGTTCAGCAGCATCAGAGCAAAGTAATAAACTATGCCAAGATTAAATCGCAAGGTTTTGAAAATAGCCCTTGTCCTTTCCCGACTCACATACTTGAAGACACGCATCGGGGCCGATTTCCTGTCAATTCAGCTTTATAAACCAGCCTGAAGAATACAGGACACATGTAATGGGATTATGACTGCTCATTAATCAAGCACACTCTTACATTCGGCAACACTAAGTGCAAACATGTGGCAGCATGTGGTATATGTCATACCAAAAACAGAGCTCTATGGCACACGTGTTTCTGTGGATTACTGCAGGAGAAATTTGGTGAAAACTGCAAAACTGCACAAAAAGTATGGTAGGGTGAGCAGCTGATGTAAGCAACAGAAAACAATATGGCTGTTATAATATAATAATGACCAAATATTGTCATATTTCATTACTAAAGCTTTATAGAAATACGACCTGGATAAAAAGATATAGAAGATGAACTTTTGAAGTGGAACTTGAGGAATTCCCTTACAGATGAACTACTATTCTTGTTTAGTAAATAATCAAGTTATTTGACAAATAGGAAAATCAAAAATTAAAGGCAAAGATTTAGAGTGAAGTTTGCTCATACCAAGAAATCATTTTTAGAAGTAGAAAGAAAGCCCTGTTTCAGCAGCATTTATTCTTCAAAATTTTAGTACCTAACTGAGCTTTTGTGTGTCACACTGATTAAGAGGACTACCATCCCACCCTGACCCTTATCTCTAAAGCTCAGACAAACCCTCAACAAGACAAAGAAAAAACCCTCGAACATCAGAAGTTAAGATTTTTCTGACAGAGAGCCAAGGCACTCTGTAAAAAAACATTTTCAGATTCCTAAATTGTTATAATGTCACACACTTGTTAATTTTCTTGTTGAATTATTAAGTATTCTTTCATCCAGAAACAACAGTCATCTTTCCATTCTGACAAGGAATTCTTCCTAACATTTCTTGATCAAGAGTTTTTCAAAAAAAATGACACCGTAGATAAAAGCAGTCAATCTGTCAGTGCAGACTTTTTGCAACAATATGGTATTTTTTAACAAAAACTTCTTTGGGACAGACTTCTCAAGTTCAGTATAGGGCTTCTGGTGAAGATTTCAATTTAAAAAAAACCCCAAAACCCTCATCACAAAACAAGTGTTCAAGGAACAGAAAAAAACCCATGCAGGATGTAGACAGCCAGGCTGAGATCTGACGCCTGGTAAATTTGGACTACCGACTTGGAGGAAAAGACACGGACCTGCTAGCCTGCTGGGTAGGACACTCACCTGAAGCATAGGAGAGGTTTCAACTGCCTGCTGCAGTGAGTGCTGAACAGTTCACACAAATGGGAAAACTTTGCAGAGAAACATTAAGAGGAGAACATTTCTGAGCAAGAACACAGTCCAGTGTTTAGGACATGTCTGCTTCCTGCAAGGCAGAAGAGCAAGGACTGCAGCCAAGGAACAGATCACCAGGAGTGTTCATCAAAGCCTGTTTCTCATTCCTGACATCTTTTTTCCCCCTTTTTAGGAACAACACTGAAAAAGATTTTAAGTTTGTTCCAATGTAGAAAGGTTATTTTACATCTGCTTTACTTGAAGGCTCCAATATACATGTATGTCCTTGAGCTGTGTGATAGCATACCACAGAGTGCAATTTTCTGCAGAGAAACACAATACCACAAAGAAACCAAAGACTACTGTAGATAGAAACAGTCATATTTTCAGCCTCACTCTGAACAAAGGCAAGTAATTTCAAATTGTGCACCAAAGTCCACCTCATTTTAGGACAGCTCAATTTATCCGCTATGGATAGTGCCCAGCGTTACACATAGAAGTTAGCTATGTAGGTCAGCTTGCAACACATACTCTCATTCCACTCAATCCACCTGAAGATGACAGCAGCATACAGAAACTTCTGGGTAGCTGAGGCGAGAAAGGTTTGCACGGCATCCACTGAACAGCCCTGCACCACAGACCTTGCTGGGGCTTCACAGAGCTTACCTCTACAGAAATAACAGGCTCCATCTGTAAAAGCCAAGCAAGCCTTCGCAAGTATAATTGAGAAAACTGTAAGTTTATAATTGCTAACAAATACATTACTGTTACCATAAAAACACCCCAAACCTTTAACCTATAGTATCCCTTTGCTGTACCTGCCCAGCGTCAGGATTAGTGTCCTGTGTTGCTTCAGCAGGAGCAGATTCCTGCAAGTCCTCAGGTTTAGGGCTTTCAGTTTCTTCCACAGGAATTATTTCCAGCTCATCCTTGGGACTAAGACTTAGAGTGTCCTCTGGAAAGTCTGAAATATTTGATTTCTCCAGACTGTCAGATGTTGGGCCCTGGGCCTCATCTCCAAGAGCTGATTCCATCACTCACCCTGCTGCGGAAAAAGGAAGAGCACTCCTTGCAGAAGTGCCCTGGTAACGATAGCATCAGCACTGCAAGGAAAGATTACAGACACCTGAACCCTGCTTCCAGCAAGTAAATAAAACAAGAAACACATCTGTTTTAAAATAGACTTATTTTAAAATACCCACTCCAAGCAATCTTTTTCTCCACTCATGAGCTGTATCTATTAATGATTAGATTTCATTTTACTTGAAATAATTATTTTTAAAGTGACTTATGGGGTAAAAAACAGCTCAGTGGGTCCTATAAGAAAAGAGTTCTAGGCATTGCAGTGGCAAGAGAGAGACGAAACTGATGCTAATGATTCAGGTTTACTGAGCTTCAGCTCATTGATATCTGTGTGCTCCAAGAAGTCTTTGTAAAGCTTCCAGTAACCAGCCCTAGAGTCCAAAGCAACCCCAAAATGGGGCCAGGAACAGAACTGGAAACAAACTTCTTCCAATGTGCAACTATCCGCAAGAGCACAGAAAGCAGACAGAAAGGAAACTAGATCTCAGACTAGATGTAAGGAAGAATTTTTTTACAGTGAACGTGGTGAAACACTGGAACAGGTTGCCCAGAGAAGTGGTAGGTGCCCCATCCCTGGTAGCATCCAGTGGCGAGGTTGGACGGGGCTCTGAGCAGCCTGATCTAGTTGGGGATGTCCCTGCTCACTGCAGGGGGGTTGGACTAGATGACCTTTAAAGGTCCCTTCCAACCCAAACTATTCTATGATTCTATGAAACACGTTGTACCAAACTCTGTCCAGTGTGATGGGACCCACAACAAAGTTGGAGCTCTCGGGCTCAAACATGACTAACACGAAAGAGAGTTACCCAGTTGGTGTTCAATTTAGTATTACATCAAACACAAGATGCTATAGCAGCAATTTGCTAATTAGATTTATCCTGTTTAAGTAGAAGACAATGCAAGCTTCTGCTAAGGGGATCATCTGTTGAAAGCATGTGACCAAATATGTAATGTTAGAAAAGAAGAAGGGAAAGGGAAAACAGAACAGGCAAAGAGCAAAACCTGGATATACCTTCAATCAGCTGGATGTATTTAATTAGCATTTTTCTGAACTACCTGAATCACAATAAAAACAAATATCATTTGACTCCGTAGGGAAAAAAAAATGTCACTTTTCGCCAAATGTCTTAAGCTAAAAACGTGTGTATAAAAAACTTAAGTTACACAAGCTGTCATTATGAAAGTATTATGGCAACTTAATAGAGTCAGTACTATCAGTTATTAGTAATACTGATGATAGTGCTCAAATATTTTCCTGTAGGATTCATCAGAAGAGGAAGTATCTGGTAGCTTTTTAAACAATCACATAGACTAACAGATAGTAAAACAAAACATTGTAATTTTTTTATCACTTAGCATGCAAATGAAACAAAAAGCTAACATGGGTTAAATTTTAGTCAGTCCATGATCATTCCTTCAGGACAACATGCATATGTCTCATTGCCCTTCAGAAATTGTCCAGACAGTTAAATATCTCAGAATCTGTATCAAAAATATGAAAAATGGAGGATAATTCTTTTCTTTTTTTATCTGCAAGGACCAAGAAAAAATGCCACCGGGTCTCATAAATAGTAACAACATCAAAACATACTTTTGGCGATTCCTCCCATATCTAGAAACAGATACCTGTTATGTTAACTTTTGACATTATCAAGACAACTTAAAATTCCTCATCCTTTTTTATTTTATTCCAGTTCATACCCACTTTTGCTTACTTTTGGAAACAACCACATGCAATTTAGAAAACAAAGCACAGACTTCTGCATAATATATTAGATATAATACATCTTGATCTCAGCAGAGAACATTTTATTTTCTTATAGAGTTTGGTTTCCTTTATCCTTAAGTAAAAACAAAACCATACATTTAAAACATCATGACTAGAGCCAGTCTGCGTATCTAAAACCTCCACAAAAGTAAGAATAAAAATGAAATATGTTTAACTTTAACAATCACCTTACAAAGTAGTGGTAGCCTTTAGTAGCCTATTATGGCAGCCAGCATCTTTAGATAGGAGCAAAAAGTCCAGATTATCCCACAGGTTGAATAAAACAAAAGAACTAGCGTAAGCTTTGCGTAAGGAACAGAAAAAAACATGCCTCCAGAATTAAAGATACACTATGTTTACTCCTAGGGCAAAAACCACTCAGTATCATTAATTTGATCAATACTCTGTGAATAGCTCTATGTTGTCAACTAAAGAAACAGATGGACAACACAATGTGGTACGGCAGCAGCAAGGGGAAGACCTGGAGCACAGCAACTGTGGAGCAATGTGTAAAGCTTTGTGTAGAACTGCTGGAGAGCACTGCTAGATAAAAAAGACATTTTCTCGATACTTTTGAATAAATATATATTTATTCATTAATAAAAGACAATTTCTAACGCATAAAAATTTAATTTTCTTCAGAAAATGACGGACACTTCTTGCACTACTGTTCTTAACATAGAAGCTAGATTTTAAGTCACAGGACAAAAATCAAATACCAGTTATAGTAAACATATGCCTAAAACATTTTAAAATGAAACAGGCCTCAAAAAGAAAGACTAACAGTATAATGTAATAGTTTGCAAACCACTGCCTCTACATCCCCTCTGGTTAACGGGACAGCTGCTCACAGCCCATGCAGAACTGACACTGGTCGTTGTGTGGCATCCACTGCCTCTGCTTCAAGGGGGTAAACGATTTTCCTCTGAGACACAGCAACACTCATTTGTGGTTATTAAGTCTGCACTTCATCAAGGTCAGGGAAATTCATGCTCAAGAATACATAAGCTAGCAGCCTTCGCACTATTCTCCTATAACTTTTGTAGCAGGGCACTATTTCAGAATCTCTGATATAAATAATTCAAATGTATGTGGAAAAATGATACAAAGTCATTTGCGATGGCAGTGAGTTGTGTCTTCAAGGCATTTTTTTTCTCCTCAAAATAATCCATAACTAACAGCCCAGATGACAGATCCAAGAGGGGGAAATGGCTGTAACAAATTTTGCCTCCTTAATGCTTAAATTTCTGGGCAGATAAGGATATTAAATACTGAATGCTCCTGTCAGCTCTTCAAGCACTTCATATTTTTCCCTCCCTCCCTGCTCATTTAACACAATTAACAGGGTCACACATAGAAGAGCCCCCCTGCTCGCCACTCACACAGTAGACACTGCAGCCTGATACACACATGCATTGTGCACACATCTGCTGACAGAGGCTATTAACAAAACACTCCCGTTTGCCTACTCACGGCTGCTGCTTCCCACCACCTTCCCACGGGCTGGTCCGGGGGTTGCCCTGCTGACTGTGGAAATTCACCCCACAGCTGGCACATGAACCCCATCCCAGCGCTGAAGCACTTGTCTCAGCGCCTCGCCAAATTTTAATCATGTTCTGACTCCCTTTCATTCCTCTCGCAATTTTCCCTGCTCCCAAACGTGTGGCAGGTGCCTATTACCTCAACCAAAGCTGCTTCAATATCAGAGGATATTTAATTCATATTTTAATCATCTGGGCAATAATACACTGCTTTTTCTTTCTTTTTTTTTTTTTAAAGGATATGCAAGACATTTGGAACATAAGGTGTTATATAAATCCAGCCTGAAAGACTTTTCATATCTGAAGAAATGCAAAGACAAATCACAATAGTAGAGATACTACAATATAATCATACAGACTAAGTAAAAAAAAGGAAAAGATCCAAGAACATGTACTTTCAAAAAAATTTTGAAAACAACCTATTCTAATTCACATAAATATTTTAGAGAACAGTGAAAGCATGTATCCAACACCTTCCAGAAAGTTTACGTACTCTGTTTTACTGTCTGTAGCATGTACAGGATGTTACTAATCAAAGTTAAAAAAGAAATTTCTATGGAAATTTAAAAACAATGAAGCTTGGATTAAAAACTGCCCTTTCAAACATTACAAACAGAGTTATTTATTCTTATAAGGTTTATTTTGGAATTAAGCAAGGCATAAGAAGGTATATTCCTTTTTGTCTTTTACTGCAAAACTACTACTTTTGGGACATAACCTTCTGATGAAATTTTCCTGGTTTACTTAGAGAAGTTTTACTAGAATATATCCACAGCCCAATGCTATGTCTTAAGCTGTGAGAAACAATAAAGGTTTGGACAGAATAAACAAAAAGAAAAAAAGGTGCCTATTTTGGCATTTATCTTAGCCTAGAGGTTAAGAATCCCAGGCAGACAATGAAGACAGGCTGCAGAGGAAATATCCAGTGTTGTCCTGTGGACTTCAGGTATCTAAAAATCCATTAATTACAGGTAATTATGTCCACACAGTGTACCTGTTGCTCACGTACTCATTTGTATTTCTGTATCTTGAACCAAGATGTGATAAAACACCATCTACTACATTGGATTGTGTGTAGGTATGCTCTCCAACCTAAACTGGAGGTCAAAATCTGAAGTTATAGGAAGTTAAAGAAATATTTCTTAAATTGGAGTTTCTGCGCCTAGTCTTGTACTTGCAATAAATAGAGAGTGCCTGGAATGCATACAATGTTGAACAGATGTCATCTACACGAGCCAAAAAAAAAAAATAAAAAATAAAAACACATCACTGCAACTTGGGGAACACTGCCCTCCAGCAACTGTGGGGCAAATTCACCCATCAGGTGCTCACCAGTCTGCCCAGAACTTTCAGGACAAGAGAACTATTTTTATGACCTCCAGAGAAAAACAAAACCTGTGTACACACACAGACAATGGATAACTTAAAAATTAAGTAAAGCTCTTTACTGAAGCTTATACATACACCTCATTGTGCTGTCCTCTTACAACCTTATTATGGAGGAAAAACTTACAGCCTTTCACAGAGAGCAAAAATATACTGAAAAGGACCATGGAGGACAAACTATTTACAACTAGGGAGTTTCACTTAAGATGAAAACTGCCCGTACATTTTACCACAGTCTGAATGTTCATCCTTGGTATGTTATCATAAGAACCTGAGTACCTCAAAAGTTATCACTCCCAGAAGATACACAAATGCTGCGAACTCTAACGCTCACCATGAAGGATGATACAGCAAACCTCAAGCTTTTCCTCCAGATAGAGACACGTGGAGTTCACGTGGAGGCAGGCTGCCCAGATCCAGGAAAACAGGCTGCTCCTAAGCCTAGCCTAATATTACTGTCTTTGAAGGGAGAGGTTTGAAGCCCAAATCTGGTAAATTCTTTTCCAGTGGACTCTCCACTGGTTTTGCTTCCTACCTTTTACTCACCTGTTCTGCAGTAGGCACATTCCATTACAATTAACATTGGGAATGATTGTTTGCCAAGGCGCACATTACCTTCAGCTTCTCCTCACTTTCAGAATCTTCAATACTGCAAGAACAGACTGCATGGACCCTTCATTAGCTCTTTTTGGCTTGGGGGTTTTTGGAGGGGGAGGGAAGCAGGGTAGACATAAGACATAGTCCAAGACAAAGTCGAAAGAAATAGTCAATGAAACAAGACGACAATCAATCTAGTCCTCTGAATTTAAAAAGTAGCTCACTAGTTATGCTCTGCATTAAAATTCTTGCCTAAATGAGAATCGTAAAACTACATCAGAGCAAGGTTGTATGAGGTTTTTCCCTTTGTTTTATTATTCCATAGGACTTTACGGACTACCGTTACATAAAATAAGAGCTTTAAAATAATTTTCAAACCAATCTCTTGCTGAATCAGGTGGCTGTCACCAATTCCCAAGCTTTATATTGAAAAAGAAAGAAAAATTTCACTGCTCAGAAAAGCATGAAGGTTGATATTAATGACAATGAATGGTATGACTAACAGAATTAAACTGCAGCCTTTTAAAACTCTTGATCCAGTGCTCCCTGAGGTCTGAGTTCCAAGACATCACTTTTTGGATTCTGTAAAGGAGTCCTTGTATTGTATTTTCATTTGCTAGAAAATTACACCTAGGATTGTAACATGCAGACCATGGTATTATCAATAAAGTAAAGCTCACCATGCACCATCTGAACAATAGGCTTTTTCACTGTAATGTTTCTTGGAAATTACAGTATTAGATTAATGAGATGTGCAAATGTTTTATCAACTCAATCTCTAGAGCAATGAGTCACTCCCAAATGCAGAACAGCAATAAAATTAAAAACAGCTTACGTGCTGCTGTATTCTACACCCCATAGGTACAGACCATATGATTTCAATAGAGTAGAACAGATGCAAAGAATTTCCATAGAAATAAGAAAGCTGCATAGACACAGAAAACACTGTAGCAATGTGTGCTGAATCTGTGCTGTATAGCTGAAGAGGTGCTAATAATGTTAAACAGCTGCAGAAACTTCAACTGAGAAAGGGGTATGACCATCAGATACAGGTATGAGTAAAAGAGACTATTCACAGCAACCAACCACAGGCAGCTAAATGAGAAAGCTGGTTCCCTGATGTTTCCCCCTGTACTCAGTGGGACTATAATTACCCTTTTCTGGAGAGTAATTCAGAGCAGAAGACTAATTTAGGTAATGCAAATCAACTTGTGGAAGAGCTGGTCTGTCTCCATAACCATCAAGCAAGCACAGGAATGCTGCTAACTCGGATGAGATCTTAAGTGGCACTTTCTGCCTTGGCTGATGCCAACAGCATCCACTGAAGGCATACAAAATGTGCTAAGCAACAGCGAGGGTTGATTTTGTACCAGGTTCTCCCTTTTATCTAGAAAAGCAAGATAAAAGCAAGAAAAGAAAATTCTAAAATAGAATAGTACAAATTGTACCCTATCTTCTCATGAAAAAACAGACAAGTTTGCAAAGTGTGTAGTAATTAATAGGTACTCTCTTAGATGGTAAGGATGTACCATATAAGGAAGAAGCAACGTTTAACCAAATGCCTCAGTCACGCTCATTTATGGTGTCTAGAGACCTAACAAACAACAGACTGCTAGCAGATAAATCAGTTTTATTCAGAAATGCCTAGTATACCCTATACAGCAAAGGGGCTGTATAAAATGTTTGTAATCACAGTGGGAAATTTCCTCTTCATTCACCCTGGTATTCTGGGTTTTCTGCTAACAAAGGCTGGGTATTATTCTCTGCATTGATATATTAACTTCATTTTCATTTCTGTCTGTTTCCAGACCTATCTCATACTGAGCACCTGCTTACCTCACAATTTCCAATGCATTTTTTGTCAAAACACTCTTTCAAAACAGGATTTGATATCTCTCCCTTTAGTAGCTGGGGAGACCCATACCAACGAGACAGGTGTCTCCTCTGTGGGAGGAACGTCCTGCAGCTCCAGGGAGAGAACGGTCCAGCCATTGCCCAAACTCAGAAGCATCTGGGAACACAGAGCAGGTTTGGCCTCCTTGCCTACTTATTTCCTTCCAGGGAAGCCACGATGTAGAGATGAGGAAAAAGGCAATGGTGTCCACACGCACCTCTGCTTGCTACTCCAAACCCATGGCCTTCCCACAGTTTGGTCAAAAACAGAGGGACTAAGGTGTCCAAGTTTAACAGTTTTTGGCACAATAGGGTCTTCAGTCACACTCTTCAGCCCTGGGCTGTACTGTATATAGTGCACATCCAAGCGACTACTCCTACGGTCCTCTGTGGCTGAGAAGCAGTGTGCAGCACTTGACCTGGAACAGGATGCCAGCAACGCACAGGCCTCCTGGCTGCTGGACTGGCCGCCTGGGGCCAGAGGGGAGACCTGCCGGGACACAGCATCCAGACCCTTCCCCTTACAGCACGCTGAGCAGCCTCACTGCCCCAGCAAGCCAGTGCGAGCACAGTCTGGTATCTGCCAGCATTGGTAAATTATCCTTCAGCAGCTCACCCGCTTGCCTGAGGGGTGTCTCCTTGCCCCGATGGCTGGCAAACACTCTCAACAGCCAAGTGCAAAACGATGAGAAGCACTTTCCCAAGTTGGCAGAGATGGTTTTATACACATCTCAGATTTTGGTAGTGTTCTGCTTTGGGGATCACTTGCATAATAAAACTGATGATGTTTTTTGAGACAGATCCTGTCTTACTGGGAACATAAGGGCTATTGTATTTCCAACTCTTGAGTGACCATTAAAATACCACTTTCACAGAAAAATGTAATGATGCATACACAGTTAAACAGACTTGAAAGGAAGGTCCATTAGTACAAATAAGACCAAGTTAAGGTCCTGTTCCATAGCTGGCAGAACCATACTGGTGACACCTTTCAAAAAGCTTTATGAAGAGCTAGTAGAGAAAAATCCCTGAGTGATATTCAGAGTAAGCACAGAAGTAAATGTTTGCCAGACTAACTGTAAGTTGCAGCTGCTTGACTTCAAGTATGTGTTCTGAAAAACCATGAATAATACCAGTCTTATAAATACAGTGAACTTTTCTAACATGAAAAATAAAATCTTATGTGTGCTGCCAAGAAATTCTGCCTAGAAACTTTCTGTTTAAGTTTTGTGTAAGCTATGAATAGGATTTCCCCCAAGTCCAATGTCTACCAAATAGTCAAGCAATAAGAGGAAGGAATTCAACCTCTAAATGAAGAGCTCTCCTTTTCCAATGTGTAAATTGATCGAGAATTGTAAGCTGACTGACCACAAATTTCCCAATAATAGAAAATTAAAACTACCTTGGAAACAGCAGAGTTCATAATTTCATGCAGCCAAGGTCTGTCTCTTCTTGTAAATGGCCTACAGAACCATCATAACTGGCAAGCCAAAACAGGTTACTGTTTTACAGCACAAAAATTAGAAAACTGGAGCAAATCAATGCCACCTTCTGAACAACACACTTCAGTCTTTAGTCAGGAGTGCAGTATAAGCAGAGCCAGTTCAAAGCAACCCCGAGGGAACCATCCCAGAGGAGTAACTCCCTTTCCAGTTGGGGCCAGGATCGGGGCAAGCTGTGCACTTCTGTTATGCAGAAGTGATAAAAGCACAAACGAAGTAAAGATCTGCCAAAATTATACCTCAGACCCACCTGCTCCCATGGATGAACTTTCCCTGTTCCATTTAATCAAGCAAATACTGCAGCAGTGGGTTTCATTATTATTTCATCTGTTTCACCTGGTGATTAGTAACTCTCAGCTAAATGTAAGTCACCTACAAGTGCTTCCTCAGATCAACAACAGAACATCCACAGCTATAGTTACAAGCAGGAGATGAAGTACTAAAGATACAGGTTCTTCTGTGTTTCTGGGCTCCATTTACCATTTCTGGAAGAACTAATAGGATGTTCTCCAAAGCAGATACAGTTGATGCATGCTGGAAATAAGCCCTAGATTTAGCTGACCCTGCTTTGTGAGAAAGCACAGAGTGTAGCATAACAAAAAGTGCATGACATCACATGCCAGAGGAGACCAAAGGATTTCCTGAGTATGGTGTAAGGATTTAGCCCTGGACTGACATGACGAATCTTGCCAAGGCAGAAAGCCAATTTCTGACAGAAAGAAGAATATCAGATTAAATGCTAAATTCTGAAGTTGTGTTAAACTGGATTTCACCACCACGTTGCCTTTTAGGCATATAACAGGGACCAATTAAATAAGTTCTGAGTTGCACTCTGAATATCAAAATTTGCAGGAAGGATAAAATGTGATACTGCTGTGTACCTGAGACTGCCAGGAGTTTGGTCATTAAATATATAGATAAAGATTTATAGATTCATGTAAAATATGTGTACGTTTTTATATATTATTTTTATATATACATCCATAGCAAAAAACCTTTCTACTTAAAATGTTCATGATCAAACTGGAAGTAGGTAAGATTTCCAGAACTACCAACACTTATAAGTACATAGTCCTGACAGATTCAGAGGAAGTCTCCAGGTTCTAAAGAGAGAATTTTAAGTGCAAATGTAACCAGAGTTTTATTTTGCCACAAAGTTTCAAATCTTCTTTGGTCTCAGATGAATGCTATTCATTTTTTATAATTTTGGAATGAATAAGTGTTTAAATTAAAACTCTTTTTCTTGGTATCATAAAGTAATAATTTATGATATCATTCTCTGAGATACAGGTCCTTCAAAAAGCACAGAACAAGACAGGTGGAAATAGGCAGGGTGTACGTAAACTATCCCAGTGTAATTATAACACATAACCGTTGGTCTGAGATGATGACAGTCTACAGGTACTTGAAGAAACTTAACTGATTGCCAGATATAAGGGACAGGGATGTCTGAAACAGCAATCTAAAACCTAAGTTGCAGACAACAAAGGAATTATTTCTCTCTTTTCTAAATTTACTACTTCTTTCTAGAAAACTTTGCCAGGTTCCAAGAGGGTAGGGAAAAAAAAAAAGTGGCCTGCTACAGATATATAACTATTGGGTAATATAACTCCATTCTTTTCAGAAATGGAGTTTAGACTTTGATGGAGTAAAGAATAGCACATAAATCCTGACCTGACGGATTTGTGAGCACGCTGCATTCATTCACCTGTCAAGATGACAAGTCCCTCACAGTGTCTTGAACCTCTTGATCAGTACCACATCCATGAAGCCCACAAAACTTACCTGACATCATGACCATGAATCCATCAGTTAACATGGGATGTATACATCAAGCAGACTTACAGAAACCTTAGAAGTAAATTTAAAAAAAATATTCTTTTCATCATTCAAGAGCAGTCAAGCAACAAAACTTTAACAAGTTGCTGTAAATTAGGGAATATCTTCATCAGAGGCTTATAATAAATGTGACTGTGGCTCATAAACAGTTAATGTGTATCATTTGCATATAAAGGAAACTGCATTTAGGAGATATAACACAGGCAGTGTAAAGAATATGCTTTGCTTCTCAGTCCTTTGTTATATTTTTACGTTGTTGCTTAGATTGTTCATTTTCAAGTGTGCCACCAGAGATCCTAGCTGTGAGTGGGAATGAAAGAATCCAGCCCCACTGGAAGAAAGATGACATTTCTTGGATCTTTTTCAAGACACAGTAACACACATAATCTGTTCATAGGGTTTCTGCAGGATTTATGATAGTTGTGTCTATTTGACAAGCTATTCAGGCAGAGGCAAAAAACCATACAGTTGAGCAAACAGATGAAGAAACACAAAAGAGTGTACTGGGTTGAGAATACACTTTTGAGCTGGACTGGAAAAAGAGCTACTGTCCTGTTGAAAAAAAAAAAAAAAGTCTTACTTTAGACTCCTCCTCTAAATTCATCTTCTTCACAGGTAGCCTCCTAACAAGACCTGCTGGTTCATGCAGAAGTTCAGGATTTTGTAGACCTGGACCAGAGGGTAATACTTTTCATTAAAAACTACAGCTTAGTGCACATGGGAATTAGATACCTCAAAGTGCAAAGCAGATGCTCTGCATCTCTCAGTGAAAACCCTGGATGCAGGCCTGTATGAACCCCTAGCTTTGACATGGACCTGGCGATCACGCATCTTCTGGATGTGTGGAGTTCCCCTGCGCAGTCTCCATTCACTAGCGCTGCTCCCTTGCCTGCATCCGAGCCCAAGAGATTTAGAATTAGTCACTCAGGTTTAAGAAAGAACATATTTTGTGGTAAACAGAAAACTTTCATTTAAAAAGTTTTAATACAGCATTAATAAATCATCTAGCTAGTTTAACTAGGGATTTTAGGAAACAGATGCAAAGAGAGAGAGAGGCATCAAAGCATCATAAATTGGGTATTAGCAGATTTGCCTCTGAGTAGAGGAAAAGAGAAGGACCTAATCTGTGCGTGACTGATTGGCGCAAGCCCTTCTCACACCCACTGTCTATCACAAGGACACTCTGGCAGAGTGACTGGCTTCAACTGCCATAACTGGTCAGGTCTGCACTGCTGGGAGAATGGCAAAGCATGCACTTGAGAAACGACATACAGATATAAACCCTGGTTCAAGAACTGCATGCTGTTAATGTATATACGTGTTCTTTAAGTTCAAACACTACCTATGGGAGGTAATCCCCAAATTTCTGCAAAACTGCTCACAGAGCATTATAACTTTCAAGCAGGTTCTCTCTTCAAAACCTTCAGCAATATTTTAACTCACAATGCAAATTCAAGTTATTTTAAATTGTATGCAGTCTTCCTAAAAGAAATAAACATCACATGTAGGCTGAACGCTGTGGAAAAAGTTTAAATACTGGTCTAAGTAGCTCTTGCTTATGAGCAATTAATCAAATAAGATTAGAAAGATCTTAAACCTTCCAGAGTTAAGTCACTTCCATAAAAAACGCACACAGCACGTCGCCAATTCTTCCAGACTACCTCCAATGAATCACAGCTGCTTAGGCCCCACACTGATGCTGTCTCTCTTCCACTTGGCTGTGTCATTTCATTTGGAGGCTTTATCTCAATACCACACTTTAACACCACACTTATTTATTATGTAAGGTGTTGACTCATTTTCTGCATTCAGATTCCAACAGCATAGTTGGTCAAATCTATTAATGTGCTTTCATTTCTTTGTCATGTCTGTAACAGCATTTTAAATACCATTCAATTCTCTCAGATAATAACAGAAACATGAAGATTTTGCAAATTTTACCCTTTGATACCTTCAAACTGCTCATGGAGTTTGAGCAAACATTATTTCTCATAAGCATGGGAAATTTTATTTTAACATATTATTTTAGTGCATTATTTAACAATACAAGCAGATAAGGAAACCATCTTACTTCCATTTCAGTATAAATGGCAGATGATGGATAAATTGTAGCTAATGTTGGGAAGAGATGCGTAAAACCAACTGACTTCTGATTATACTCTATTACTAACTCTGGCAGTTTCCTCAGCAATTATTTCAAGGACAAGGTTGAAATAATCTTTCATCTTTTCTTATTATAAGCAAACATTTCCTTGACACATTACTGTTTTGAAAAGAATTCCTCAAAAGTAAATAAGGTCAAAGAAGATGGACAAAGAATAATTTATTTTTCAGAGAGCTAGGCAAGCAATAACATGTTTTTAGAAAGTAGTAAGGGGAGATTACTGAATATATACTATAACTTTCGCAGTTTGTAGGAAAAATAAACCCAGCTAGCTGTGCTTCACTGTTTCTACAGGAACAATGGCGCCTACCTTCAACTCAATTCCTCCAAAAGCAGCATCTGATAAGCAGACTGTTGAGAGCCAACTGATCAACCATGGCTTAAAGCTGTATTTCCAATACAAAAGACATAGCATCTCAAGCTAATTCAGCATAAAAGCAGAAATCTAGTTTTCATCCTGTAACAGCCTTCCCAGATTTCAGAAATATTTTCCAGTTCAATCTGCAAAACAACTGAAAACTCAAAAATATCACTGGAGGCAATAGCAGGAAAGACAAAGGCATATATAGATATATTTCTCCCTTCTTCACTTCACCTGTCCTCCCCTCATTTAGCTCCTCACTCATTTGCAAGAACCGGTTCTCTTTTCTAACCAAGACTTGATTATCCTATGGGCAAACCATCTGATGACAGTCATCTATCATATAGTAGGCTACAGGTTTATGTGGAGCTTAGAATTAATGCTATGCATCTCAGCAGGATTATTAATGACCTCCTTTGGCAGAGGTGGAAGAATTCAGATATGCCACAATATCAGGTTTTTAAGGAAGGGTCACTTTCCAGTTTTTTCATATACCTAGGACTGTTTCAGGTCCTACTGTTTTTCAGGCCAGTCATATTTGGGAAGTAAACTATTTTGTGACCATCAGTGAAAAAATGCGCACAAATCGTGCTCAACATGGATGTCACTCTGTAATTCAATCGCCAGAAAAAAACTTCACTGTAAATTTGTTTGAAGATTTACAATTCATTTTAGAAGTATTGGAGCATGAAGCTTTTCAATGAACCTGATATTCCAGCAAAGAAAAGTCTGAATGAGATCAGATGAAAAAAGCAATATTCAAATCTACAAAAATATATAATCAGCGTTGGAAGTACTGTCTAAATACATAGCCAAAGAGAAGACAGCTCTCTGCTGCAATTGCCCATAAAACCGGCAACTTCATGACTCATTGGACAGAAACGGCACTTGTATATGTTGTAATACATCTACTTAGTGAGGTACGACACTCCTGAGTTTGAGCAGGAACGTAGTGGTGGAGTACCGTGAAAGACAAAAGATTCAGTAAATCCCTCTGGCTAATTGCAAAGTACACTTACCTTTATTTACCCCCTGTGACTAGGAGCAGCCCAGCTCCACGCCGAAGAGAAACTGAAGCAGCTCGCTTCATGTTGGCCAACCGGCGGTTATTTTTCCTTGAAACCACTTGCATTTTGGAGTGGAAGATGACATTTGCTTTACAGAGGACCAAACTGTTCCCTTGTGTTAGACATTCATTCCCAATCAAAACCATACAGCATAAATTCCAGCCCTGAATGCAATATTTAAAATGCCAAAAATAATTTCAGATTTAATTTTCCTTAAAAGGAACTAAGTCAGCAGCTATGTTTATGGTGCATTCACATATAAATATAAACTTGAACTTTGTCAGTGACTTAAACCACCTTATTTCTCAAAAAAAGCCATATTTTAAGGCCTCATTAAAAAAAATTTCCAATGAACTGCTCCATTTAAAAAAAAAAATTTAAAAACCAACCCCAAAACAAGTCCACTCCAACTAAATAGGCCTATAAGAAAAAGCTGACAACATACTGCATTTATCTTCATAAATTATTTTTGACAGGTTTTCATTAGCTATAATTAAATATATGCATTGTAACTCTTGTCCCACTGTAGATACTTTGTATGTCTGTGCTTACTATAACTAGAAGACATCTATGATAGCACATAATGGAACCTTGCATCTCACCACAATGTTTAAAATTATTATTTTGAGTGAGACAATGCTGCACACGAGAACTAGAAACCACAGTGAATTTCCTGGGAGAAGCAGGGGACAAAATAAAACAAAACACTTGAATCTCATTCAATTCTGTTCCTAATTTTGATCTTAACTGTTTACAACTGTGTAGGTTTTTTTTTTTTGGAGGTCCCTTTATACCCCACCCAAAAGACCAATAAATACAGGCAAGGAGGTTCTTGGTGCAGCTGTAAGGCTTTGAGAGGTTCAGCTCGTCAAAACACACGCTGATTAGCACAAAACTGCAAGACAGAGACTGCCAGAGGGCAATTCCCAGTCATAAAGATATTTGGCCAAAGAGAAAGCCTAAAAACACAGTTAGGCTTAAGCCTTTCTGCTCGTTCCCTATGCCACGCACTATGATGAGTCTCCAACCATATATTCAGCAGACTTGCAAAGATGATGCTTTACCTCCATCAGTTCACCTAACTGCTTAAAAAAGCCTCATATCTCTGACTGCCTGAGCAGCTAAGCCCTTGCCTCCTCCTCCCCCCCCTCNCTCAGGGACACACAAGTCCTGTCGCGCCCTTTGAATGCTCCACTACAAAGGGACACACCTGATGATGCCAAACTTGAATGCAGGCTGTGGTAGCTGCTGAGCAGCTGGAGAGCACCATTTCTCCTCTCCCTGATAGACCCAGAGGAGAGGCACATAGCCAGGAGGCACAAGCGAGACGGCAGCAACAGGAACACCAAAGGAGAAGGTCCAACAGCTGCCATCAGTGGGAATGCCACCTCCTACCTCAGGGCTCACACCTCGCCCCATCCTCTCACAGGAGGCTGCATATGTCCTCTCACAACATCCACCCATCATCTTAGCAAGCTCAAAAGCAAGACTGGCAATCATGTCAGCAACCATGAGATATGTGCCCCATCTTCAAAATTTCATAGTTCCCACTGCTGCTTGGAAAAGGATGTGTTGACTTCAGCTGCACGCAAAGTAACATCAAACGGGCTATAAGGAGGGCTCCTATCCTTCAGTTTTTAATAAAGTATTATATTTAGTTGTTTCCCCCTGTAATTTTCTCACACCCTACTACAAGAAGAGTAAACGGATGTATAAGAAGAGTTTTATGATGTTTTGCCTGTTTGTTTTGGTTAGAGGGTGTGTGGGTTTTTTTTAAACACATGGCAGCATTTTGATTTCTATTCTTAGAAACCATTCAAGGCAAAAAAGGGCCCATGAAAGAACTGAAGTCTGCAAATGAACTTCCTTTCCACTGGGTTTTCTCAGCCATCTCTCCTCCAGTCACACATGCCAAAATCCCATGCTTTATAGGGGCATCTGTTCTTTTCTCTCCAGGCCAAAAAAGGAGACTTTTCAAACCCTTACTACAGCTGAAGAAATCTATAGCTCAATGAGACTAATGCAATTTTCCCATGTCTACAGAGCTTAAAGCACAGCTTCACAACTGCCACCAGAAGGGAAAGTCTCTTTCTCCTCCCTCCACCCCTCCTCCCTCCAGCCACACACTCCCAAATCCAGGCCTCTTCTAAAAGCTGTCCTCCTCCCACTCCTCCATCTAGCTGGTTTTTACCACATGGCTGAGGAACTGAGTTATCAGCCATGAATGAAACTCTACATCAACAGCTGAACTGACATATTCTTATGAATCTCTACACTGCTCTAAGTGCTTCACCCACTCTTTCGCTGTGAACTTGGTATACTTCATACAAGAAATACATAAAAAATAGTCACTTTTCCATACTAGTACTAGTCCTAGAGACGTTATCTAATTTTGTATCATAACAAACTCACTGTATTTGACTAAAAAACAATTAATATTGCTTGATACAGCACATCATCCTGAAACTACATTCCCTGCCCATGATTTAGGGTCACACACCGGCCTTAACAGCAAAGTTTGGTGGCTCCTGCTAACACCAGAGGAACACAGCAGAACAGACATCATACTCCATACACCAACTCAGTGTAAGGTCGCTTTATTCAAGTGCGATACATTTCCTTCAAAAACTTATAATTCATGGTAAAAAACACAAGATGCCACAATTCCATTAAATTAAAAACCCACAAAATAAAGGTTTTAATGTGTTTCAAATAAGCAGATGTTCTAGTATGTATCACTTGCATACGGCTTCAATGTAACCACAATAGCAAGCACAGGCCACAAGCATCACTGCTGTGGCTTTCAGTGAAATCAGCAGAATCAGACCACAGAAAACCCGAACCTAACAAAATATGCTCAGACATTAGCATCAGAAATAAAAGATGAGGAAATTAAGCCAAGCAGTAGGTACACATTTTCATGTATTACAATCAGTGTTTGCACAATACCTCTAAAAATTTCTGACATACCTCGTTTTGTTATGTGTAAAAGCTAAAGGCAAGTCTGAAAAGCTCTTTTTTTCTCTACAAGCCAAACATGTCTCATAATTAGAGGCACACAAAGAATGTAAGAATATATTAATTTGCAAATGAGCTTTTTTTAATTATTTATTTCAATTTTCTGGCTAGCCATAATCTTGTTCACACATAGTCTTCAAGAAGCAGGAACAGTCGTAGCAGAGAAAACAAAAGCAGGTTTTCAGCATAAGACTGTTAGTACGGGGCATTAAGACCTAAGCTAATATCTGTGCCCACTCTACACCAGCTGTTCGCGGCTCAACCTGTAAATTCATTGCCTCACTGGCAGACTGTGTGTACGAGCTGAATACGAAAGCTCTTCCCCTCATGAAAAGAAAAAAAATATCAAAGCTAAGCTCTATATCTGAAAAAAAAAAAAAAAAGGGGCAATTAAGAAGAACACATTTCTGACACAGCCCAGTTCTCTGGTGAACTCAAGATTAAGAGGCATGTTTACGAGCAAAACTAAGTCAATATTTTCAAATCATTTTTTAATGCAAATCTTAGTTTTACCATTCATAAAATTCAATACGTAATTACACAGCTAGGCAAACATCCTTAGAGGAAAGAAGAAGAAGAATGAATTCCCTACATTATTATTTATAGCTGTGTTTTTGAGTGAACACAGTGTTACAGGCATCAAGCCAATATTTAAAGGCAAAAAAACAGATTTGCAAAACCTTAAATATTTCAGTAAGCCAGTCCATAGTCTACAGTCTATTTCACAATCTAATCTGCCTTTGCAGTACGTAAAAATCCCAACAACTTAGACTGACTCTGTGATTAATCATTAGGATTTAAAATAAAACCTCGACAAAGACAGGTCCAGAAGGGCAACCACAAAATATGTAATGCTATCAGAACATGCAATTTGCTTAAAATAATGTTGCTGGGAAGTGCCATAATGTTGTCTGCAAAATATTTTGTCTGATCCGTATTTTGAAAAAAACCTTGGGAATAAAATCATTACCATGCATCAGTCAAAATGGCAGCGAGTAGAGAACAGATCCAATTCAGTGTTTCATAGCTAACCCTAAAAACAAGCTGCTTATCACTCCAAAGCTCAAAAAAAGATGATGAAAACTATATAACACAATGTTCTTTAGCTCCCTAAAGACAACTGATTAAAGTCAGTTAGGAGCTGATTGGTGTGCAATGATGCTTCTGCTTTCCAAATACACTGCTTAATTGCCAGTAAAACTTCACAACACAACAGAGGGGGAAAAAAAAAAATCTTCCCTCTCCTGCTACTGAAAAATCAAGCAGTAGCTGCTGGCAAGTGAAAGGAAGGCCAAGTTGTTGTTATTCTTTTAAACTCCAATATCATCACTAATATTCTGGAGGCAAAAGTAAACAAACAATTTTTTGTAACAAACCAATAGAACATGATCCAAAACATTCTCCTAAAATCTCGTAGGTTTTACAGTGTCACAAGTAAAAAATAGGAATAAAATCTATATTAATAGATAAAATTCACAGTACAGAGGAGGTTTAACTGGATTGAAAAGAACGTTTTTTAAATTTGTATTTCATATATATATATAAAAATGCTGTGCTTCGCTTTAATGCTTCTTTTATATACATTAGAAACAATACTGGATAGATTGCTCTGCTCTATTTCAGCACTCTGAAAAACAGATTTAAATGGAAAAGATCACTGCGCACAGGGCTGTGCAGAGTGCATTTCATTCTCCTTATACAACAGCAGGAATTTTCAAGCAATTTGGATAAAATATTACTTTGTTCTCTCTCATTCAAATAAAACTAAGTTGGCATTATTTTTACTACTGTAGCATTTGGTATGCATTGCAGGAAACTTGCCAGGTACATATTGGAGCCAGAAGTGCATATGTCCTTAAGGAAACAGTAAAATGCAGACACAATAAAGCTTTGTCAATGTAAGTAATAGATACTAACTCCCTCCCTCCTGCAGCAGCTTTAACTTAAATGGCCAGCAGCCCTATGGATTCAAAAGACTGAATCCTATATCCTTGCTCTTGCACAATACCTCCACTGACTTCCACATGCATAACATATCTTTAGGACTAGACACATTTGTCTTCTTTTATCCAGCACCAATATATTTCTCTGTTAGGAAATGCCCATTTTCCACCAATACTTATGACATGAACCTGCATGCCTCTTGCAGCTCTCCCAGTTTAAGGACAGGCCAGCTAAATATGACGCAAAAGCACCTTCCAAACATTCTTTCTTCTTTATGAGGAACGTATGCAGACCTTAGCAATAAATGTTCAGGACAATCCCAGGATTCCTTCTTGAGTGCAGAAGGGATTATTTGCAGAGATGCACATAAAACTTGCAGGACAAGTTAAGAAGTAAATGTGAAAGGAGACAGGAAGCCAGTGGGGAATAAAAGGAAGTTGGAGGGAAAAAAAAGCAGCTATAGGCATCATAAGCATCGCTGAAACAAACAGGTTGTGTGTATCCCACATCTAGATCGAAACCATTGCCAAAAACCCCTGCAAACCTCTTTCCAAGCAAAAATTGATTTCCCAATTTTAAGATTGCACTAAAATAAAATAACGGAAAATAAACGGGTATGTCATTGATTCTACTGGGTTTGGATTCATTTGTCTGCTTTGCTTTTCTGCAGCTTTCACCCACCTCAGGAGAAACACCAAATTCTTGGAGTCACTTTTTTCTCCTGCAAATAAATGGTTATGGCAAAACAACTATGTTCATTCATACCATGTAAAATATCCTCCAAGACAGACAGAGACAAGCAATGTGCAGCAAGGTAGTTTATGGGAAGGGCACAGCAGCTGAGCTAGCAGAAAGCAACTGAACCTATTCTGTTTAATATCTGGGGCACTGGGCATCCTGGTCACGCAGGTGACAAATCTTCCTTAGTGTGGGAGAAAACCAAATTGCCCCAGGAGGAGAATCAGAGTAGGAAAGCCTGATGAAGATGCAGCCCAAGCTCTGAAATAAACCTCTCAGCAGCAACGGTGAAGAGACACTTCTCTCATGCATCTGCTACAATTCAAATGGTTCTGCCTGTACATTACTTACTAGGAATGTTTTGTGATTATTTTCTTTTTATAAATTTATTTTGGACAATGTCACATAACATATTTATCCATTAACATCCCTTCATTATCTTCAGCAACAATACCATTTAGAAACCGAGTTTTGCTTCAGAAATCTACTAAATCTCCGGTTTTTCACAGAAGCATATTTCACCTTTCAGTCTTTTGTATTATATCACTTGAGTAACTACTAAATTTGGATTTATTTCAGGGAAATATATGTCTCTTCTGTAAAAATCTGCATTTGAAGTAGTCGTGCTCTATGGTCCCTTTACAGCCCTGGGAAAGATATAAACACTTTTAGACTGTAGCTCACCAACCCTGTTTTATATATCTGTTTTGAAGATCTGAGAAATCATGCCCCACAGTGTACAGAGCCAACCAGATCTCCACTGACTACAGGAGTCCACCTCAACATCTATACATAGTTCGATGATCCACCTCCTTGAGCTACATCCTCTTTGCCCTGCTCCCCCTCATGACAGCAAGAAGAGATACCAGAGACCAACTTCAGACTTCATTTAGGTAAACAAGAAAGGCAAAGAACTGTGTGCAGCTGGTGTAAAATAAACACTCATACTCTGCTAAAAACGTTCCATACTGAATCCAACATCCACGAGCAGCTAAGGAAAACAGCACCACAGATTTCCTTAGGAAGATTCCTTGAAACTGGGAGATCCTGTTGCTGCTCCTAAACACTACTTGGACTGCTTTTTTCAAAGTATTTTTAAGCAGGAAAAAATGTCACAAATAAATAATTTATTGATCCAGGGTTTCCACCTTCATATCGTTTACTGCCACTGAAAAACTCCCATGATGAATTAGTATTTCATGCCTGTGTCCAACAGACACTGAAATGTAATAGGGGCCTGACTTTACCAAATCCACGGCCTGCCATAAAACCTGCTAACATGACCACAGCAGGACAAAGCAGAAGAATTTTGCAGAGATGTGTGTTGATACAACCAGTGCAACAGCAGTGGAGCCATTAAATGTTTTGAGATGGAGGAACATGCAAGACAAGCCAGCAGAGAAGGAGGTCTGGGGCCTGCAATGAAACCTCCCGAACTCCAGAACCCCTCCAAAAAACACGGCGAAGTCTGCATTTGCAAAACCACAGCTTAAATCAGCAGGTCACGAAGAACTGTACTTCAGGCTCTGTACAGCTGCAGTCACTGTGATGCTCTGGGTACCCTCCATGCTCTCCAAGTTATCGTCAGCCATAAACACATCGAAACTCACTCTCCTTCCACAAAAGCACAGCTTCAGTAGCACCGTTCTGCAGCCAAAGACCATGCTGGTCTCTGGATATCCTTCCTTGCATTTTTTGTCACCTCTGTTGGCCAGATTGAGCTGTCCTCCAAGGACCCACACAGGTCTGGGATCCCCATGAGGGTCCCGTTGAGTCTCCCACTTTGAGGGAGAGACATGTAGGCACAGGTCACAGGAGCCTACGGCACCGCTCCGTCTTCTACAGGCCGTTCAGCATCAGTGTGATGGGGACAAATGCTGCCAGGGATTTCCCCTCCAACCCATGCCTTAAAATACTACTGAGATGTGGGAGGAAAGCATCTCAGCTACCACTGCCTTGCACAGCACTATTTTAAGCAGGAAAACCCTGAGGACTCGTAGGGTTTTGATGCTTTCTCCCAAATGTTACCACTTCAGGCGCTCCCATCAGACTCTGCCTCCTCCTCCAGCTTTAATCACCTGATGGCATTAGAGTAACATTAGAGTAACAAAAAGAATGAGAACTACTATACATGGAAATGAATAAGAAATGAAAAAGTATTTTTCTGCCAAGGTCTAAACAATAGCAAACAAATATTTTTCATTGTGCCAGCAGAGACTTCTGCTATTTCTCAGGCTACAGTATCACTTTTTGATTTGACAATTTACCAAAAAAAAAAAAAAAAATTACTTGAACATTAACATCAGCAAGTCATGCAGTCTTCTAAAAGCTGAAAAACACATACCTGGCGTACGAAACTGTTAGAGGTAGTGTCAGAAGATGTACTCCCATCTGATCCTTTGAATCGGTTTTTTCTTCTTGCCCCTTTACCGTAAGACTGTAAAAAAAAAAAAAAAAAAAAGAGAAAAAAAGATTAGAGGACCAACATTAGTTTGTGTCGCACAGAAATCTTTCAGTACAAGCATCACCAATGTCTCCTAGGCTAGCAGGGATTCAGACAATTCTTTCAGTACAAGCATCACCAATGTCTCCTAGGCTAGCAGGGATTCAGACAATCAGCTTTGTGCCTATTAATAAGCATATATTCAGTAAGTAACTGATGGGACTACATGCACAAGCGCTCACCAACACAACTAGGCTTGGACAACTAAGACCTGAATGTTTTGGGGTGTTTTTCACATTCAGGTTTGGAGAGGCATTTATAGACTTGTATAGCTGTAGTATTATTCAGGCAAGCCACAATGATTAAAAAGTACAGTTTGTTTTGCAGCTAGTTTAAATAAACAAGCTAGGAAAGGAGACACTGGAGCAGTCTCCAGTACATCACAGCTATGAGCCAAGTCAGCTGAGGGCACATTAAACAGCAAGAAGTGACCAACAACTTGTTGATTCAGATACAATCTTACAACCGACGAAGAATTTATAGTAATATTTTTTTTTAAAATGTTGATGTAAGTATAAGCAGTATAACAATAAAAAATGACTAAACATGTAACTGGAAAAGGGATAATATACAACTAAAGAGCAAGGCATTATTTTTATCTATTAGGAAATCAAAAAGACACCAAGGAAAGCAATGCTTGGCTGAAGAAAAAAAACTATTAAACTATGGTTTAGAAACACAGCAAATGGCCCAACCTGCCCCCCCAAAGCTTTTTGTTCTTTGCGATGAATATAGACCATCAATAAAAATCATAAAACAAATTTCAAAGCACATGAAAGAGTTTAAAACTATGCATTTGCAACCGCTTGTGGTGACTGTAAGTCGTAGTGTCATGACACCACCTCAGACCCATCCCAGGGCATCGCTCCCAGGTAGAGCAAAATCTCGCAGATTTGTTCTGCACAACTACATTAAGAGACAGCCCTTCCTATCTAGTCACGTTGCTTAAATTCATCTAAATTTACATCAAAACCATGTCTTGACTACTTCAAACATTATTTTCCTTGAGGTTGATCAATGCAATTTTTTCCCCTCACTCATCATGCTGCTGTAAAGGTCATTTTACTAATCCATCTCTCTGGATCACGTCTCCTGTCTTCAAATACCTCCCACAGTTCCCTGAAATAAACAGGGTCTTTGTCTTCACTTTCAAGGTCTGCCTTGGCCTATTCCCAATCTTAGCTCTCATCTTGCATTCAGCGCTGAACTTTCAAGTTCCACAATAACTCAGGGGAAAAAAAAAAAAAAACCAAACACAAAACCAAACACCAGCCTCCATCATCTACATGCTAAATTTTCAGAGAGTAATTTCATATCCTCCCCCATATTACCTCACAACCCTTCTCCCAAGAATAAAAATTCCTTTACAGAAATCTCATTGTTCTTCTTAAAATATAAAACAACAAAAAACCCTCTGCTAATAAGATACTAATAAATTATATTAAACAAATCAAATTAAATAAATTATATTAAACACTAATAAATTCTATTATTTATCTACTACTATTTCCTAGAATTCCAAGTCCATGCATCCGCATCCTGCTGTCAGCTTTGGCCCTAAACCCCTGTCAGTCCTGGGTTTATGCACGATGAGAAAATTATGATCAGCTTACCGGAGAACGTGGCTGTGCATGTGTTACAACACTCCTGACAACCCGGCCCTGATACAGCAAACCCTGGGATAAAACTCTGCTTGGGTCATAAAGCGTGTCCTTCTCTGGGCTCGAGCAATCCTCAGAGCACCCTGCTGAGCTTTGGGGCTGTGTCCCATTGGTTCTCATGGTAGGGAAGGGTGGGCTCCCGTGCAGACTCAGACACGTACTTAAAATCTCATACTGGCAGTTTTTTTAAGATAATGACTTCAAAATCTAAGCTGTAGCTCTTCACAGTAACATATATGGTAAATATGATGGAATATTTTGCAATCTAAGAGTAACTGAGGAGGACGACTGATCACCACTACTAACTTCAGATCATTTGTCAAATTGACAAATCCAGGTAACTTGCCGCCACGAGATGCACATGAACGATCTCGCGCTGCATCTGGACCATTAGTGTTGACTCTGGGGAAGTTCAGAGCACTGGTTGAAATCTAATATTATACCAATCTTTTAGAAAGAATGACTCAAGTAACAATAGATCTGTCAGCCTGACACTTATTCTCAGCAAAAATAATTTAGTAACTGTTATGTCACTGAACTAACAATGACTTACAAGAAAAGCAATTATTTTCCCCCAGAATATAGATTTATGGGAAAGCTATTTTGCCAAATTCATATGATTTTAAAGAACTGTAAAAAAGCCATGTAATAAGTTTCTGAAAGGCACATGAACCAATTCTACACATGTTGGTTAGGGCAGAACTATATAAAAATCAGCATGCTACATATTATGGGGATGAAAATATGACTTTCTGATAAGTCTAGAACTGTAACCCAGTATGTCAAAAAATGTAAAATGAAAATTGAATGAGGAATGACTTACATGGTTGCATTTCTAAAAGGGATCTTTGATAATAGAACTTTTTGATAATAGAAAGTTCTTCATAGATCTATAAGAACAAAAAGTAAATCAGAACCACTGTTAACAGCAAATTATTCAACACATTCTCCAAGTTACTGTTAGAATAGACTGTTCTATGAGAACCATCTTTTTCCACCCAATATAATATAATACTCCACCTAATATAACATAATATAATACAATATAATCTTAAGGTACGTAAAATACCTTAAAAGTATCTTTGAAATCAGTAGTCTTCAAATAAAACAACATCTCCAAATCAAAATTTACATCTTAAAAATGGTTCTTACTGAAGTAACGGACTGCAGTTATCCACCAACATTCTGACCCTCTTTTCTCCAATTTTTGTGGAAGAATATGGAAACATACTTACAAAAAATAAGGAATTCAAAACATTCACAGAGCCGCCCAGGAATATAAAGCATCTACATAAAGATCACGCTATCTAGGCAATTTCATAAATAATGTACAGTAGAGTATTTTGTAATCCCCAAGGAGATACTAGAAAAAATGTACACATATTCTCTTTCACAGTATAGTTTTTTATTTGCACCCAGTTTCTACAATATTTATTTTATTTACAGAATCAGTGTTCAGTTTTATAATGCAAAAAATTACTACAAAGGCAGAAGAGGGACTGTGTCTAGTGTGATATGAATAAAGCAAACGAGCAGAATAAAAATGCACTACTAGCACAGATAAAATGCACACTTCTCTACCTGCATAGCAACACTTAAAAACATTTATTTTGGGCAACAACACATGGCAAATCCGGCTCAAACTGAAACTCACCTTGATTTTTCAGGTTTGTTGTTGGGTTTTTTTGTGCATAGCAGAATGTACATTTTTGTTCTAGTCTTATATAAGTGAAAACTATTCAGAAGCACAAGCTAAATCCTAACTTTAAACACAAAAAACCACTTGACATGATGGCAGGCCATGGCTACACAGTGTAGGGAAAGTCAGTTTTACAGCTGCCTCTGTGCACAGACCAACTCTGAATCAGAGGAAAGGGGGACAATTTTGGCACGTGGGAAAAGTGGGATTTGATGACTCTTCTGATTATTTTAAAGGATGCTAATCTGGGATTACATTTGTCTTCCAGGCCTTTCAAGCTTATTCCCACAGTCAGAAATGCCTGAAACTTTCTTCTAAAAATGAGATAAGTCTTCCATAAAAAACAACAGATTCTTATATATTTTAAAAAATGATTAAATATCTCTGTCATGTGGAGTATCATGAATACTCATCCTCTCATATTCATTATGTTTTGCGTCTTTGAGTGTATTTTTTCCATAAAAGCTTAATGTGAGAACAAGACCTTTGTACCAAAAAAAAAAATAAAATCTACCAGTTACTTTCAATTCTGGAAAACAAAAAAGAACTTTTTTCCACAATGAACTTAATATGTTACTGTGATTTTCATATTAAAATTAGCTGCCTTATCTGTGTCCTGTGCAGCAGTTGGCTGCAATTAGGTAGCTAAAAATAAAGGGCTGAATCATAGCGTGCGGACATCGGCCAGTAAAAGCAGCAACACGGGGCAGTCTTTCTCAACCTATCTGGTAGCTCTACCTAACAGAACAACCATAGGGGACCACAAGTCTCTGCATCCAAGTATGTGGTGCCCAATGGTAACGATCTCAAAATCCAGCATAACCAGCTGCCTATGGCATACCATGATTTGCCCCAGCTAATTTTAATACAACTGGCTCCCGCACTGCAAACAAGCCTGTTTTTTTTATATAAAAAGTTTGCTGACAGGAACATGCTCACTGGATTTTAGCAGAACATCTTACACAAATAAAGTTATGTATAAAGGTGTTTACAAGATCAAACCTGTAGCTTCGTTTATCAGTCAGATGTGTGAAGTTGTTCTAAAATTGCCTGAGTTGCCAGAGATGAGAAATACAACACACACACTTACGTTCTACAGCTTCTTAAAATACCTGGCAGACGATGTGAATCCTTAAAAAAAACCCAAAGAAAGCCTTACCAAAGAAATCTCGTAAAAAACATTTCATCAACCAAGTCTTAATAAAGCAAAAACTGTTGCTTTCCAACTCTGATGTGAAAGTCTATTGTGCAACCTTTATTCCGCCCATCTAATCAAACAAAATATGGGAATCATATGAAGCGTTAGAGGCCTGCATAGCAGTTTCCTGATAATTAACAGCTTCATATACAATTACTCATTATTGCAAACAGATGAGATCAATGTTGCTCAGTAAAATCCTTTAATTTTAATGAGGTTCTGCCTCAACGCATGAAAAGCATGCACCCATAAGATTTAATCCTCTAAAACACAAGCAGAAGGCATGGTTTATCGCTGAAGGCAAAATACTATCATCTGGAAGAGGGAATATAAAACATTTAAAATTACCAACTATCTACAACCAGGTAACTTGTCCTCAGTAAAATTCTTAAAATACCCTTTACCAGTAACCACTCCAAAAGTATTTTACATCAAAGCAGAGAAAAGCAGTAGACACAGGGCCGAGTCTGAAGCTTTACTAATTATAATGAGTAAGATAGCACCCGTCATTGAGACTGATATCATGGTTAGTGGCAAATGTAAACCTTTAAAAACTATCCTACTGGTCTCATTCAAAGAATAAAGGAAAGGTGCAGAAGATTTAGGCAGCAGTGTCACTGATTAAGAGAGTCAGGTCTTGAAACAGAAATAATGATGCAAGAAAGGAACTGGAGAGAACAAAACCAGAAAATAAAACTTCAGAGATGGAATGAGGCTTTACCATCCCAGATGAACAAATGACCAATTACAAGGATCAAAAGAATACCTAAAGGTAAAGGAAATGAGCAACCCCCTGAAGGATTAGAGAATTGCTAGAAGAGTCAGAAATGAGCATGCTAGGCATTTTTCCCTCCCATATAAAAGCTTTAAAAAATATTTAAAAATGCCCATGTCCCAGGCAAAGAATAGCATGCCAGGACAGTGCAGAACATACACATCCAGGTCCATCCACCTCTTAGAAAAACAAGTAATTGCCACTTTAATCAACTCCTTACAACAAGGCAACAGAATGTTCCCGTAGGTCAGACCTCCTCAGCCCTCGCTGGTCAATGGCCAGGCTTGCCACCACTCAGAAAGGATACCCTCCAGGTACCAGCAGATGACTCCAGCACCAGCTGCAAAACTGTAAACCCTCCACACCCGCACTCAAACAACAAAAACTGCGCACCTTTGGATATAAAGGGTCTGCTACAGAGACATGAATATTTCTGACCTTTGCAGCACAAACCACATTAATCTCATAACTGAGGGGTGATCAGCCTTCTGACAGCACAGCCACGGGCTGGAAGACGTACGTAGACCTTGGTGACAAGCTTTCCAGCACTCCACAGCTCCTTTCCGTGATGGTAGTGGAGGTGACAGGGCAATATTGGACATAGCAATATATCCTCTTGGTCTCAGGGCCGCGGTTTCAGGTCACCCTACGTGATCAACACCAGTGCAGCCCTGTGACAGGCGCTCAGTCCTGTGACATGTCTTCAGTGAAGAAGTTCCCTGAGGAGCACAGACTCATATCTCTGCCCATAGCAGAGAAGAATCCCAAGATTAGGTCTCAAAACCTGGATTTCTTCAAACAAACACCATTTGCTATCAGGACATAATTCAGAAAAGACAAGACTTCCCTTCAGAATCCTATCAAAGTGAGGATCTCCACATACAGTCATCGAGTTTACACAAGCTACAATGATGAGTCTGCTAAGTCCATTCCACAGTCCTTTTATAAAATCTTCCACCTACACCAAACAAATCCCTCCAAACAACAAAAAAACCCCAACCCACAAATAATGTATTTATCCAAACTTGCATACATAATCCAAAAATAAGTATCTGACAGATGATCAATTTTCCCCCCCAAAAAAATAAAAACCATTTCTGCTCAGAAAACTGTAACAGGGTTAAATCTTTGATGTTCTTCTATGCTGGCCTGTGATAAAGCCTTGCCAGTACTGCAGCTAGATATAGCCCTATTCTTACCAGTTCCTACAGTTCTAAGCCATATCCCAGTGCTCTCACCCTGGCCTCAGACCAGCTCACCTGGCAGTTTCCACCCGCCAGACAAGAAGTACGAGACTTGGCCTGCTCTCCTCCTCCCCGGTGGCTTGGGAACCCAGCTTGGTGCAAATCTGCTGGACACCTCCCCCATAACGCCAGTGATGAAGATGTCTGCTCACAACTCAGCAAAACAGGAGCACACAACAGCAGTAGGTGTTGAAGCTCATGTCCAAACCCCGCTGTGCCTCCTGCAGCCTTTTAAGATTGGCAGCTACAGTTTTAGGCCACGTGCCTGCCCCTCCCCACCTGCTCTCTGTGGATTTCTGTATTTCTCTTACAAGCAAACAGAAAAAGAGATCTGACTCTGACAGAAAGATATTTGCAGGGAGCAACAGCCAGCTATGGGGAAGCTTCCCTCTGCTAAGGGTCTGCTGCCCTGCCGACAGAGACTAAGGCAAGCCCTTGGAGGGCAGGAAGGCTGGTTTTGGTTCCTTTGTCATTTCCGAATCTCTTCTATCCCGGCACAGAAAAGAACTGAGTGAAAGAAGCAGAAGACAAGTAACTGAGAGTCCAGAGAAGCCAGTCTCGGAAAAGTACAGGAACTTTTCATCCATAACAGTCTGTAATTATAAACCTAGAGACAAAACAAGACAAAAGCAGAGATTGTCTCTAGAAGATGGTTACCAGATACTCAAATAAATTAGAACCGAAACTGCTAAATTGTTTCAGAGGGCTTTTACACTCTAGGAAAATGTAAAATACAATGACTATGGACCATATATGCTGATGATGTGTAATACCCAAGTGGCAAATAATGTCCCTGGAAGAGATGAGCATGCAAGATCACCTATTACTGTTAGAGCTCAGGACAATGAAAAATAAACCTGAAGAGCAGAGAAGAACCACCAGAAAAGTAACGCTCCTTAAGTGAAGGACTATTAACATTTATTTTTATCAGTAAGGAGTATAACACTGAAAGGAGTGAAAATACTACCTCTTGCTGAGGACCATGAGAAAGTCCAGTGAATGGAGTTTGATTTTATCTCTTCTTCATTTGTACACACTCCATTGAGCTGCTGCCACATTGGATCTGGCTTCCAGGGATGCTGCCAGCAGAGAGTAAAACCTTCCATGCCGCTACAATGAATGGTTATTGTTATTATTTAAGTAAGCAAAGGAATATAAATTTTGTTTATTTATTGCTTACAAAGTATTCTTGCAAGCCAGTACTGGGAAATACGCTGCTGCAAAATGTTTATTAGAATAGGTAAACATGGTATGTATTGTGATAAATCAGCTCAGCTGAAAGAGAGCAGCAGAGGGCAGTGTGATTAATCTGCTGAGAATAAATCTCTGGCTATTCTTTCCATTCCTCATTACCACAAGACAGGCAGTGAGGGGACGGTGCTATGCAACTGAAAAGATAGCTGGAGATCCATGGAAGGACAACAGACAGTGCTAGGGCCAAATAACTAAGCTGATATTCTGGAGTCGCCACATGTACATTACTCTAAAATTCACGTTAACATCAATTGCAGTCAATACAGAAGGAAAACTGAACAAGCCTGTCCCTAACCCACGCCCGCAGTTTACCCTCAGCAATGCAACCTGACCAGCTGGAGCCAAGCGCTCCTGAGATGATGAAGCCTTTAGACTTGGAAGCACGTAGCAGTATCAGGGCACAGAGAAAATCTAAATGCAAGCGAAAGAGCTGAAGAAAACAATCAAGAAGAGAACTGTTCTCATTTAAAATATGTCAGGTTGTTAGGACCTACATTGACAGATGATGCATAAGAAGGCAAGAAAAACAACAGGAGGAAAATAATAATGGGGAATAGGGAAGAATTCATCCAGGGTAAGATACCTTCTCCCTCCACAAGGTAGTCTGTGGTTGCTTGATACAAGGTTTCATTATTTTTTCTTTGAAACATCTCGTATAATTTACTGATCTGATTGCTATGACTGCTCTTATGACACAACACAGGAAGCTTTACGATGAGAAAATAGCAATAGAAATTGAATCTAATGATTTCTGGGGACTGCGGGACTTTGAAGTAGGATCAGAAAACAATACATGGGAGGGAGGGAAAAGAGAAGAGAGGCCAAGAGTTACCATGAAAGACATTAATATGCTATGCTATAATACATTCTAAACAAATCAGCATAGCATGGGAGTTAATTAAAATTATTAAATTGAATATTCCACTAATTCAACTTCCTAGAGTGAAGGGGATCTTGAAATAAAGAATTAAAAAGAGGACTGGAGTTGATTTTTTAAAAAACCAGATACCGATGATCAAACACTGATGCATTTGAACAGAGTTTGCTTGTTTTACAATTTCGGAAAATCGGGTGCTGATTTTATTACAAAAGGGCCACACCTAAAACTACCACTTTGCACTGACATACACCCGGACATAATGAGTAACTCCACTGTGTAACTGTTAGCATGTGCACTCATCTGGATAAAACTAGACATCTGAAACTACACCACAACCCGATCTGGACCAGGATCACAGTGAGTACCTAGCACTATGTTTTTACAGTAATATGGCTTTTACCTAAAAGCCACAGAATTTTAGGTAATACAGAATAATGCACCAGTACCTTGTCCCCATTGCAAAGAACTTCCCAGGGAGAGTACAGTATAACTGTCACGATCAACATCGAGAAGGATTTTATTTTGTTTGCAGATCTTGTTAGGAAAATGCATTATGAAAATAAGAAATAGAGGCTGCCTAGGAATATTTCACATATTTAACTACCTTTTAAGAGTAATTACTTCCAAAGCTTTAACTACATTCACTCCTCTGCCAAGCGGTGACAAGTTTGGCCAAAATCGATGGACAGGCACAATCCAAATTATCGACCGTGATGTACAGCCAGCTTAAAAGAAATCCTCAGCTTTGCAAAAGTAAAATTCTTGGATAAGAGAAATTTTGAAGCTTGTTACAACCCTACAATGGCTCTTCGACTATATTCCACTAAATCATAATTCCCAGAAGTAGCACTTCAGAGAGAATACTTTTAGGAGCAATATCACTCCATAAGCTCAAATGTTGTTTTTTTTTCCCCTGACACATTACTTGGCACGAAATGTTTCTAGGATTGATACTCAAGTACCTAAGTGAAAAAGATAGCGGTGGGCATAACTGAAGTACCTGTAGGCAAACTACTTGATGATTCACATGTTCTCATTAAGCCTCTCCTTTTCACTGTGAGTATGCACTAAAGCAGCAAGATCTTACAATATTGATTTTTTGGAAATCATGTTAATGGAGCAAAAATTCAAATCAGAATAGTTGTCTCTCAGTGCAGTGCGTGCTAAGGAATTAACTAACATTATTATTCAGACAATGGGCTCTTTTGCTTCCACAATCTTATTTCCTCTACTCCAAAGGTTTATGTTCGACTAGGATATGTATATATGGAGAAGAGATGGTTCTTGTTTTGCCAAATGGCTTTGTTTCTGAAAACTGAAAAATAGTCCCTGAACTAAAAAGCTGCATTATTACTATCTTAAATAGTGGATCTTTTGGGCAGTGAGTGTTGAGAAACCAATTCTATAAAACAGAACATAAGTACTTTACCTGAAACACAAATAACGCGGGTGTTAGCAAACTATCCTTCCTCTCTAAACAGAGGTTCTTTATGACTAGTTAGAAGGGGGGATGAAAATCAATTTTATTATCAGTATTCAACATCTGTCCACAGCAAAGAGACACCATATGATTTGACAGTTGCCAATTCTGTGCTTAGGGCTGAAAAGATATAAAAAGGGGAGGATTTGTAGGTCAGAAATTAGTTCCCTTGCCACTACTTCTGGAGAAGCTGGCAAAGCATATGGCCCTACTGAAAGGTCTGTTCTGCACTTGGAGGCTGCAGTCAAATTCACATCCAGAGAGACACTTTTTCTTTTTTAGCTTAACCTAGTCTCTGTTTCAGTGCCTGGATTTTGTTCTGCTGTCACCGGTCCCCACAAGTAAAGATCAACTAGCAAGTCTTTGGACAGACTGACAGCATTTTCCTCTGGCAGTCGAGCACTTCTGTGATGAAATTGGACCACCTTCCCAAAGAAAATAAAGCATCAGAGGTACCTTTGGCAGCAGCAACAAAAACTGCCACCCCCAAAAGGAAAAAAACCCTGTCCCTACCAGAACAAGCATGTTCGTAATTTAAAACGCATGCAATCAGTTTTTACCACCCTTTTACTGGGTTTAAAAATAGCCCCGTAAGTCTTTGTAGCCAACTATTGCAAACTCGAAGATATTATGCAACGTTAATATATTAAACAGGAACCGCCTATCAAAATATAAAGTCTTTACCAAGTGTGCAAACATCCACACCCTGCCTCCCTGTCTTCATCCATCCACCTGAATGCACGGCACACAGATCGAGTTGGTAAAATTGCAGAGATGACTGTACAGCCACCTTCTGCACAGTGACCGAGCAGCTTAAATCTGCAGCGTGCTCAACACCTTCAGCCTCCCCAAAAATCCTGCTCAACAACCAGCGTGAAACGCCTTCCCCCGTCAACACACACTCCACAACCAGCCGAACACACGAGGAAGGTTTCGGCAGTGCGTGGTAAGCACCAGCTACAGGTACAACAGGTTACTGGAGCAGGGGAAAACAGGCATAACCTGCGAGTAATACATGCACGGAGGAGCACCTTAATAGCAACGTATTCTTGTGTATACACCCTTCAGATCACAGAAACACACAGAACGGTAGGGGTTGGAAGGGTCCTCTGGAGATCTGCAGGGTTCCTTTGACTTACGAAGCTTCTATGCCACAGAGCATCCCACTGTGCGTGTTAATTAAGCGGCGTTTGGGGACCAGGCGGGAGGACAGGGCTCTCAGGCGTTTCGGGAAAGCCGTCAAACTTTTTTGACGGCGGGGAGCCGGAGTTGAGGGACGCGGAGCCCCGGCCGCCCCGTCGCTCCCCTCTCGCCCTCTCCCCGCCGCGGGGCGAAGCCCCCCGCGCCC
>WEKW01011228.1:254737-289917 GCA_013389905.1 Sula dactylatra
AGCGCTGGGAGAGGCGCGCCGCTGCCCCCGGCCAGCCCTCCCCCCCGCCAGGTACGGGGAGGGGGGGGCAGGACGCGCCCCTCCCTCAGCCCTGCCCTGCCGCCCGTCCCTCCCCGCAGCCGCATCGGAGCCCGAGTCGTGGGGTATGGCTGGTTTTAGTGATCAAACCCGCACTTTCCAAAGAGAAAGTTCCATAGCTCTGGCTTGTTGATACGGGTTTTTTTGCTGTACTTGGGGATTGCCGTGTATGTATCAACGAGGCATGAGTAACTCCCAGCCCGCAGGTGAGGTGAAGCCTGCTGCCTAATTTTATATAACCTATGGCTGCACAATTTGAGGCGTGTTATCAGGTGCCCCACAGGAGGTCTTTGAAAGCCCCGTTTAAAACCAAAATCACGCTCCACCCCTGAGATGATCTATCGTTCATTTCTCGGAAACAAAACCCAAGTTTCAGACTGTCCCAGCAAAGACTAAACTCTCTGACCACATAAGCGCATAATGGACTGCTACTTGTAGTCAAAGCTTTTGTAGAGAAAGACATGTTCCCTCTTGTCATCGTCTTTGGATCGGACCTAGCTGCGCTCCACACAGCACGAGAGGGGAGCTTGTGTGATTGTTTGTGAAATCCCTTACCAGTTGGTTGTAAGCAGTGAAAATCAGTACAGAAACTCTGAGTGGCCTAACGTCATAGACTTAAAAACACAACCATTACTAAGAGTATTACAATAGTCATGTACAGGAAAAGAAGCCAGCGAACCAAAACAGCACAAAAGCCGGTTCAGCTTCAAGAAGTACTTTCAAGCTTTCTCCCACTTGTGTGGTTGATTTTTCTCATTTTTCATAATGGTTAATAAATTTCCTCTCTGAATTAGCTTACCCTTACAGATTTTCTGATATGAACAGCGAAAATATCCTGCAGGAACTACCCGTTTTTTGTGAAGGAAATTGGCTTTCCCTGCAAGTCGAAGTGCTCCAAGGTTTGAAGGAGCTTGAGAACTTTCACTTGTCTAAGAGGTTTCACATTTCATTTTGAAAAGATGTCATAGTATTCCTCAAAAATAATTTCTAGAATTTTATCCAAATTGTTTTCTATGGCAAAACAGAACCCTAATTTTAAGGTTAAAGAATGTTACTTATGTGCTTACATTTCATTCAAACTGTTCAATACAGATGCTGAATAATCTTGAAACTATAAAGATGCTGGAGCCCGGACTGCTTCCAGATATTCTCTTACTGGCTGTAACCAAGAAAGATATTTTCTCTTTACACATTTGGTGGGAAGAATGCATACTTCACCTTCTAATATAGGCCTTGAAGTAGTTGCTTCTTTGTCACTCCCAAATTAGATTGTTTTAATGGAATTAATTTTTGTGACCATCATAATAATTAAGGATTAATTTCTTAATTATATTTAATATATCATTTTATATACTATATATAGTATGATTAATAATTTATAAAATAATTAATCATAAATAAATATTTTTAAAATAACCTAAATAAAGTATTCCTGTTAATGATTACTAAGTGGGGTGTTGTTATCGAAAGATGTTGGCTTTGGCTTCTAACAGCTTCGTAGCTTTGGAACCATTTATCCTTCTGTTTCAAGCTCTTCTCTATGAAAGGCACTTGATGCACCGTGATACCATTTACTTGGTACATTTTCAGGCATGCATCAGAGACCACCTGTTCTCTCTCATGCAGAGAAGGGAGTGGAAGTTATTTAATCATGTAACAGTGGTCCTTCATATTGCCCTCTGAATTTTTCAGTTTGTAAAGAGTATATAAATAACATAGCTTTTTTTTTTTTTTCAAGTATACCATTCTTCTTGAAGCATAGTAGAGATCATTTTGGAAGCATTACAGTTTCTAAAACCATAAATTGTGTATCTGTGTTGAAAGGGAATTTCTACTGCCTCATAAATTACAGTTTGAATATATCAAACGAAGGTCATTTTTAGTTTGCTAAGTCTTATATCTTTGATGATTACTTTGTCTTCTTTTTCGTCCTTTATAAAAAGGCAAAGGTAATGATTTTGCTTGTTTATATACACATGTAAAAGGGCTGTAGAAAGCAGGGACTCAGGAACAAATGTTTTAAGGCACAAATAAGCAAAAGGGAACTCAATGACTTAAAAAAATAGTTAAATATAAATAGTTGTGTGTACATTTTTCTCTAAAAAAACCCCACAACAACCCCCCCACCCCCATGCAGTAATCACCTCCAGATTTCTAGGAAGTTTATTTCATTTTTCTTCCTGAGAAAAAATATTCTATCTAACTGTTCTTTAGTAGCAATTATCATTCATTGCCTTGACGTAATGAGTGGCTAGAAGATTAGCCTAGAAAAATAATTTTAATATCTTACTCTGTTTCACTCCTTTTGTTTGACAGTTGAACAGAGTTCTCTAACCTTGAAATGTGCAGTGAAAATCCTTCAGCTGAACACATACGCGTGCAGTCATCCCTCTGCATGCTGTTTTTGGCCACATCTGCTCCAGGATAAGGGTCAGTGTGTAAAAACAATATGCAGAGATTTCAAATTGCTTGTTCTTTCTCAAGGGGAAAACAACCTGCTGTGCCTAACCACTTCCCAGCAGAAAACCACTCTGCTGCATTTTTTTACACTTTTATCTGCAATGGAGAGGTGTTGTGCATGCTTATTTGGATTTTTCTAAACACGCAAATGTTAGAAGACCAGAAGAAAAGATAAGCTGGTTGGTTGGTTGGTTAGTTGGTTGGTTGGTTGGTTTTTAAAAAGAACAACCCCAAAACCTTAGGCTGACAAAGAAGATAACCTGATTTGGGTGCCAAAAACCAGCTTTTTTTTGTTGTATGAGAGATTAGATGTTCTTTTAGACCAAGGAGCACTGTATTAGTTTGCATGTTTTATTGTCCTTTACCACCAATATAAGAATGTGGTGTCAGCACCATGTCCTAACCTTTGCACACATGTACAGTGAGTACAGGATTGATTTACTCTATAAGCATCACCTGAATGTGCTAAAATAGGCCTAGGATGGTTGGCTGATATTTGTGTAAATGCAGCTAAAAGCTAATAACCTAGGCCCAAGGGAAATCACTAAAAACTTGCATAAATATAGTCCGGTGAGCTTACAATGACTCTTATGAAACTGCTAAAATGCTTCTAATTGAGCATATGTTTAAAGCCCTAGTACATCAAATTTCTTTAGGAATATCAGTTAAAAAGAAGCGCTGGCCATCTATTACTCTGTGCTACCTCCTGCTTAAAAAACATTGTAGATAGAAATTCAATATTGTGAAAACAAGAATTCACTCAGTTACCTGGATTTACTATCTCAGAACAGACATAGTTCATCTTCTTCTCCAGTGATAAACTGGAAGCTGGCTGTCACAAGTGCAAACTAAAGAGATTCCTCTTATTATTGAACTTTATCTTTCACACGACAAGTCTGAACAAAACCACTCCAGACAGGCTCACTTATGAATCTATTATCAGTCTGTATCAGAACACAACACTGCCTGGCTGGATTTAATGAACTGATCTGTTCTTCCAGCTCATGATTATTATGCTTTATTCTGTAGAATGTAGGTGCCATGCAGAAAACCCTTGACTGATATTGTTACGATATATTCAGGGGAGGACAGGATTGGAAGGAGCAAAGCTTCAACATGATGGAAGACATGAGTGAGATACAAACACTGGCGAAAATGCTCCTAATGTGCAGGAAGGCTTGCAATACTTGCAAAAGCCACAACACCTACTAAGCACATATTTTCAACCCTTTGCAAAACGTGACCAAAAAAGGCACGCTCCTGCTCGCAAGCTGTTCACTTTGCGAGAGGCAATTTTGTTGTCGATGGGTTGTAAACAAAATTCATGTTTGATTAAGCACTTCTGCACAAGTTGCTGGTTTCAGCTGATATTTTCTTTCTTTTTCCTTTGCCCTCCTGTCATAACTGAGACCACATATCTCCTTTTGTATCCCCAGTCCTTACCAACTATGGTGTTCCTATTTATAGCGTTATTGCCTTATTATTAAATACTTGAATCACAAGAGCACAAAAAGGCTTTATAGCACTCTCACCCACAAATATGCTCAGCCCATGTGAGTTACTGACATAAGAGACAGCTTTTAATAGACCGTGCGGCCTGCGTCCAAGGACGGCATCCGAGTTCTTCTCAGCTCCTTCAGGTTGGCCTTTCCTCTACCCTTCTTTAAGCTCTGTGCTCAGCTTGGGCTTTTCTGCTTTAGAGAGGACATTATGTTTGCACCCAACAACCACTTATTTGTGGCACCAAAGCAAAACTTCATTCACAATAAATGGTGTAAGAAAAGACAATGAAAACCTCTAACCTGTACGAGGATTGCAAAACCATCAACATGGTTGGCAGTTAACTCGTCATTACCAAGGTTGTTGGCAGAGTTAATACGCCTAAGAGTTTACAAATTCTTTGCCAATTTATACACGCACAGATCTGAAGCGCAGATCGCTGATGGCACAGCTCCACGTTACCATCAAGTCGATTTTAACAGCAAGCATTTGCCAGAAGTCATTTCCCTCCCTCCTCGCCTTGGCTGCGCTAACCTGATCCTCCATCGCACACCACTTGTGCTTCTCTGAGCACGGGGGACTCCATTCAAGAATTAAAAGCTAAATGTAGCAGAAAATCAGTTACCTTTCCATAGGGTTAATTCTCTGCTGCTTTATCTCCATGAGCCATCTTACCATGAAGTCCAATAAGTGCAACTGCCAGGGTGAAAGGGGAAGGGGCGGACAGCAGGAATACGTAGCTTACAGCAGGGTTGCAGGAATTCCTTCCTGGCAGCACACCAACCCTTAGAGCAGCTTAGCTATAAATATCAAACTGCATCCACGGTCAGTTTTTAAAACATTACTGCAGAATAATGTCGGTTTGGATTCTGAAAAGTAATTTTTAGTAAGTACTTTGAATTTGTGCAGCAAAAGGAGGATGAGGAAAGACAAGTCTTCAAGCTTTTGTTTGTTCTTCCTTTTTCTCCCTTACCGCTAAGCATCTTTTACTCAGCTGCCCCCCAATCTTTACCAAAACTGTAGTTCTCATTTTGTAAGAAAGCGATTTTCAATAAAGCTTTAGCAGCCTTCAAGTTTCATAAGAAAAATGATCCTGAAAAATAGGGTATCAGCAGTCACATTAATACTGTGATGTAAATTCTGTATTAGCCACAGTCAATTAATTGCCACCAAAACCATCTTATCTATTTCCAGAGTAAAATTTTGAGAGAAACTTTTGTCCACCTAAAACCTGAAACATGAAACGGTGCATAAGATTTCACCGTCTTCCCCTCTGATTCTCTGCTGCCCTACAGAACTGAGTTTGTTCTGAGATGATAGCTTTTTATTGTAACATTGCAATGGTATCTCATATGACTTCTGTAGAAAAAAATGCCAGAAGCCTAATAGCAACATTTTGTTCCCAGTCATGTGCAAAGAAGAAAACTGTGGCAAGCATCTATCAGATTTACTCTACAATTTGTAGCCAAATATGTTCTTTAATATTATTTTCAAACCATGTATTTTAAAATACACTCTCAAGTACTTTCTATTACATGTTTCTCAAATCTGGATAGTTTCTTTATAGCATTAGATGCTAAGAAAACAAATTTCTTTTCAATTTTGCCCTGGTCTATTTTGTAGGAAAAATAGCTTGAAATAGGCACGATGCCTTTTTTGCATGATGGAATTACACTGATGAAAATAATAGGAAAAGATCAACTTTAAAAATGACGTATCTATCAAAAACTAACTTCTAATGTATTGGTGTCCAAGCCTGTAACACCCAGGACATTAAAAATGAAGCAATGCTATGCTACCCCTGCTGGGTAGAGCAGGAGCTGCTGCTCCTGGTGAAAGGCATAGTGAGACATGCCCACATCCACTCTTGGATTGGTTTCCTGAATGGATATTTCTGAAAAAGGCAACAAAGAACAATAATGACCAAGCATTGTTCTTCCAAGGAGGGAATGTCAGGCCATCAATGATCTCACAAGGCATTCGATGAAAAAATGAACCTTTAATTTTACTTAAAACAATCCCTTAATAGGAAATCTGAACAGGACTTGCTTTTCCCTATGCCCTTTATGAAATTCTGTGGTCACTGAAGACATGTGTTAGTGACAGACTGAATCAACTTCAGCGTGTCATCCAAAGTCCGCCCAGGTGAATTCAATAGGCAGAGGCAGCTCCATGGCAACAAATACTAAAGAAGCCAGAGATCTAATTCTACAAAGAAAGCGATGTGGAGCATTTTTACTTTCATTCTAGCACAACAGGAAGAAAAATAAATTTTGGATAGTGATAATGAGCAAAGCCTTCAAAAATTCCCTCCTCAAGAATGGAAGTGGATCTTCATCTTTGGTAATTAGTCATTCTTCTGTACATTAAATGATTTTTCCTGAGAATGAAATAAATTCAAGATAAGATTTTACTGCCTTTGTCTGGGCAATAGTCAAATCAATTTCACTCGGCTGTTTTGTTTCTTTCTTTTTTTTATATAGTCAGTGTGCATCTGTTTATTCACTTACAGCTCATGAAGTCCAAAACCAGGAGTTACTATAAGAACAAGAATATTGAAGCCATTTATTGCTAGACTAGTGCCTGTGCACTGTTTCTGTATAAGGAGTCAATGAGGACAGAAAAATTATTTGTGAGTGTCATATTAATCAATACCAACATTAAAAAAGAATCTGTAAAATTAGATACGTCTTAATTTTTTGAAGTTGATACTTAGATTACCTTACCACAAAAATAAATGTCTTGTAAATCTGTTGTTGCAGCTTTCACAGTAACATATGTTAATCTATGTTTCCCCCTGACTGAATCACTGAAGAGCTCACAAAAGCAGAGAAACTCCATCCTCAAAGTCTCTTTTTCTTCTAACAATGTAGTTTCAGTGAGATGGATATATTTCAAACCTCCAAAATAACTAGTCAGAGACAATTTTAAAGTATAGCTTGCTTAAGTGACGCTTGACATTGATATTATGTTATATTAACTTAGTTTTAGAGTTACATAAAGACATATGTGAGGGTTGCTGAAGTCATATGGTATTTTCTAAATTAATCTTTTTGGCTTCCTAGCTGAGCTGTCTCTCAGCAGGATCACCTGTTCATTTGCTGACATCCAGATTTGGCTAGAGAAACTGGGGGACAATTTAGTCATGTTCTAGTGGCTAAGAAAAGTAAATTTGGATGCAACCCGGAAGCCCAGCCCTCTCCTGCTAGTCCTACTGACTGCACTGCAACTTTTCGTGCCTACCTGAAGGCAGAAGCATCAGAAAAGAGAACATTTTACGTTCCTCTATTACTTAAGCCCTAGTTTTTCTAGATTTGTGAATGAGTTGTATATAAAGACTTGAAAAGGAGTCCTGCAAATCATTCATGTAAGTAGCTTCATTGAACCTTTCATGAGTTACAAAGTGCTCTACACTAGTTTTTAGCTGGATGCCAGAATCCCAAACAATAAGTTTCCTTTTGCATTGGATATATTTTAGTACGACATACAAACACTGACACAATTCTTACTTCATGCAAGTATTCCAAAGCACTTTATACCAACTAATTCAATATTTACTGCAGTAAATATTTTGATATCTTCCAAATGCTCATCTACTATTCAACACATCGCGAAAAACATGTTTTTGTTTCTACAGGCTGGCACAAAACATTTAGAATAGATCAAACACACATGAAAAAAGCCAACACTGGGTATTAGAGTAAGTCTCCTAACAACAGAATAATACTTTGGTGAATGGCTACTACCGTAAGTCAATGCATAAGTCAAAAATATGGCCAATGTGTGAATCTCATGATTAACCACTCAGAGATTTGCAGTTTGGTCCACTGTGAGGTTGTTTTCTTTAAGAAAAATCTCTACTGCATGCTTTTACCAAAAACAATACTGTTTTATTCAGTTTTGCTATATATGTCACCCAGCATAAAGGAAACAATGACAGTAAACACAGTGAGATAGTCAGGACCGAAATTTTAGCTGTTTGCAGCCAAACTATTGTTCATGAATCAACTCCTGAACTCCTGCTGTTTCACATCCAGTATGCTAATTTAAAACAAGATTAATTCTTGGTTCTCACTCGTATGTTGAGTGCAGTAGTTCTCCAACCAGTAAAATAGCCTTGTGGCCATCCTTTTCACTGTGGCAGCAATGTCCTAAAGCAGCAAAGTGGCCAGCTGAGGGTGGTCACCCATTCAGCGATTCCAAATTCATTTGCTGTGTGGTTCCTTCTGGAAGAAGCATTAGACTGCAGTGTTTGTTCAACCACTAGTGTAAACTAAAAGGGCTTTTACTAGGAACTTTTACCAGTGTAAGTATACCAGATAATCTTTCTTTCTTTTTTTTTGTTGTTTTAAACAAGGTTAAATTTGCAATAAGGGCTTTTACATGCCTTTCGTGCCAATTAGCAATGCAAACATAGTGCACACCAAAGTATCACTGAGAACATGAAGATCATGTAGAAGAAAGAAATTTCTTCTGTCCTTCTTGCTCTGAGACTTCAGAAAGAGAAAATTAGGTGCTGCTCATAAGTGCTCCTCATAAAGTGCTGCTGTCAAAACGCATGCTACTCCACACTGCTCCCTCAGTTCACTACGTAGCTGAGTCTCTGCTCTGTTTTTCTTGGATTGCACATATGCTGTTGTGCAATAACAGTCTATAAACTCTATTTAATTAGCATTCATGTTGCTGTTTGCAACTGCAATAAAAGTTTATTTACCGCAATCTAGTGTAGTGTTTATATATAATCTCTTCATTTGCATAGCTAAATTCTGTATGTTGCAAGAAAATTCACCAGTTTCTACATTTGCTGTCATGCTTCAACTAGAAAGGAAAAACCAATTTCATGATAGTGTCTTTCATGCACAACAAGTATGTGTTCCAGTACATTTAATGCTTTCATTATTCTGAGTACCTGTTAGAATGAGTAATTTTTCTAATTGTCTTGCACTGTATAATTTAAATGCAATCTTTTTTTCAAACATTTTTATTTATGGTTTCTTGCACAGAAAGAAACCTTCCACATATCTCAAATGTTGATTAGAAATAAGAGTATAATAAGCCAGTGAAATTATAACTTATGGATCAGGGAACTGAAGTACAGAACAGTTATATATTTCCAAGGTGAGACTATTCTGGCTTTTTAATCAAAACAGCCATTGGATAAACTAAAATGTCCTTTAAGAGTGGGAATCAAATCTCAGGATTTTCCCATCTTCTTGGAATATTCAATCATTAGATTAAAAACTAATGTTTACTCTTCCCCTCATTCCTAATCCCAGGGAGCCTTGTTTTCAGAACAGACCATGCACAATGGCTACAGGAACCTCCAGACAGATAAGTAATGTAGATCTAAGAATCCTTATAGGTGTTTCTTTGGGAAAAAAGATACCTAGTCTTTGCTCGCAGGTGCAACTCTAAGAAGAAATGCGGTGTCCATTGAGTGGAGTGCCTCTGAGATCACTTGGCACCCCAGCAGGATTTTTCAGGTTTGCTCGTTACTACTGTGGAACCTCAGTTTAGATCACATTTTATGAGATTAATCCCATTTTTAGATCAGTCTTTGTATTTTAGAAGTAGCTTAAATTTCAGAGATACTACACAACATCTTTCAGAGGAAACCCAATCTGATTGTCAAATCAAACAAAAAAAAAGATCCAACTCAAACCAGAAAAATATGACAAAAAGTATTGAAAACACAATTGGTAAACAAAGCTGATATTACGTGTCTAAAAATGTCCCTTTGTGGTTTTTGGCTAATAAAACAGATATTAGATTAGAAACCAAAATATCCTTAAAAACAGAAAAATATCCTTAAAAACAGCACAGTTGTTCTACATCCAGTTTATCTCTGCACATACCTGTTTTTACTTATGAGCATCACAAATATTAAAAAGATAGATTGCTTGTAAATGTAACATATGAGTACAAAAAACTATAAATGCAAAATGTTTGAAAAATAATTCCTTTTCCAAAAACAATTCTTAAAAAAGAATTTCTTTGTCCAGGAGGTAAAACGATGTATTGCAACCCATCAGTGCAAAGGAACATACAGCGTTCGCTAACATTTCCACATCCTCTTCACTAAGGAAAATACCTGAGAATAAACCTAGGTAACAGGTACAATATTATGAAAGGGTGGTTTGATTAGATTTTCAGAGCTCAGAGAGGTAGAAGTAGCACTGCATTACATTCAAAGTTAATGATCAGATCGGGAGACATATGCAACAAGTCTATAGGATATTATTACAGAAACAAATAAAAAAATCCCCACTCAACCAAAACCCAGTCTTCAGCATCTTAAAATTTTTTGCTGCCTAACTGCTGTTATCACCCAAAGAACTGGAATTAAAGAGCTTTAGAATAATTAGATGCAAGTACTTGATCACTGTGTTTATCATTTGTACAAAAAAGGAGGACTAGATTTGACTGGCCAACTTTATTGACAAAAACGTATAGTTAATCCCACTTGCAACCATTAGCTTAGGCTGAGCTGTCTGTGATCTAAGGCCAGGTCTGGGGAAAAAAAGAAACAGAAAAAAAAAAAAAAAGAGAACTTTGCTGATAGACTAAAAATAATAAAGGCCTGCAAGACTTGAAAAGTGAAAGCATAGACAGTGTTATTTGATGAAAAGCTATTGTTTTCTATAGAGTATAAAATCTTTTCCAAACAGTTTTAGTCTTTACTTAGCCATCCAGGCTAGCAATAGGAAAATCACATTAACATGTGAACCAATCCCAGCCTGACAGGCCGTGGAGACTACCAAGTTGTCTCATTTCACTGGTGGTGGAGCAGCACTGTAAGTCTGCTGAAAGTGTGAAGCCCTGAGGCTGTGCTGCCACAGCAGTACAATCAGCACCCTTCGTTGTTTGTTAGGTTTTCGGCCAAGGACCTCACGATCTTTGAACGAGGACCACATGATCTTTGAAACTTCTTTGTATCTTTGTCAGTAAGAAATTCCACTTCTCCATGGGACCTATGATTAACAAGTATCATCCTTGTCAAGAGGCTTTTTCATGATCTCTATATCAACTTACATTGCTCTCTGTAAAAATACCCCAAGATGTTATTAATATTATGAATAAATTACATCTGCAGATAGATTGCATCTTCGCTTTTCTAGCAAAAAAACCCATATGAATTGTTAAATATTTGTCAGTCAGTGGCTTTGCTGAGAGCGAATTGCTGCAAATTGGAAATCCAAATTATTTCATCACCTTCTCCTCTGCTTCAAAATGATTTTGAAACACCACTGCTGATCCACAAAGATTTATGAAGCCAAGGGTAAATGAAAGCCTGCTGTGGAACAACAACTGGTCTGTGACAACACGGTTTAGCAAAGTGTATGAAGGTGTCTCACGGCACATCTCCAGGCAGCCAGAACTCTATACTGCAAATGGCCAAAGTGAGCCGGCATGGATAACAGGAAAGCAGTGGGGTTCAGCGAGGGCCGTAAATTCAGCCTGAGCAAGCTGGTAGTACTCAGGTAGCTGGCATGTACTGCACTCTGTCCTGCTGCAACTATGCTTCTTCTGTGCTGGCCAGCTATTGTAAAACCAGCTCTGATTTACGGCTGCAGCCTGTGTGATCCTTGGCCATAGTGGATAAATGCTGAAACTCACAGGTAAGCTAAGCACAGGGCTCTCACAGCACCTTTAATGTTTCTGGTGTTTACTTTCCTTATTGTTTTAGAGGGGAGATGGTTTAACTGAAGATTGCTCCATGTGACTGGCTATGACTACATACATGGAAACTATGAGGCCAAAATGCCCTAAGATAAACACAGCAGGGCTTCATGAATGCAAAGTGATGCTTGGCTACTCTCTGGATCCTGTGAGTGAGTCTCACGCAACGTCTGTTAGCACTAATCCCCATGCATTTAGAGCAAAGACAGATTAGACTCCTGTGGTGGTACTTTCCAGATTGCACTATAATCAAGAGAAAACATACAGACTTCTCATATTTCCTGTAGCCTAAAAATGTGTGCAGTAAAGTCAGTTCATGCAAAAAGCCATGTAACTGCAGCCCTTGAAGCCCTCCAGGAAATAATATGCAGTGCCAGAAAAGCAACTACCACATATACCACAAAGCAAGGACATCTGGACTGACTGGACTGATGATAAAGTTCCTGGAACATCTGGTAATTAATCTTGGTTTGGAAGGATTTTAAAATGTTGGCTTATATGACTAATTCCCTTTCACTCTAGTAAGCATGTACACGCCAAGAGATCTTTGCTTCTACAGCTCCTCAGTTGCTTTTCATGAAGTTGAAAAGAAAAACTGTTTTGGAACTATACATCCCACTTAGAAAAAGGTCAAAATGTCAGAAAGCTACACTGTCCTGATAGGTAATTTGGAAAATGTTTTAGCTCTAAGAGGAGTAGAATCAAAAAACCGAGGTTCATTGACAGATTAAGTAGTATTCTCCATTTCATGGCTACTTATGCATACCCAACAGGTTGGCATATGCAGTACCAACCAATCAAATATCTGTGATTTTGAAACACTGATTCAATAGCCATTGAAGCCATCATACAGAATGAAAAAACAAATTGTTGCCTCATAAATCTAATCACTTTCTTGAGGCTAAAATTCCTCAGTCTGCTTTTGGTTGGCTCCTACCTTTTCATCAAAGCAGCAGTTGCTCTATTGCTCCATGCCCTTGTGTTCTGGTACTTATTCTGACTTTAACTTGTGTTTTCAATGCACTTCTACCTGGGACTTTCTTACTAGAGCCTTAAGTGTACCATTGTTATTTTAAGCATATATGGATTGTAGCAGTCATGGAAGCTTCTCAGATTAACAGTGATGCTGTGAACACACTTCTAACAGCACTAGTCTAATGTGCAAGAATTCTGCTTCTAAAAACACTACGTATGATAGTATTTCCAAAAATAATATTTCACCAGTGTTACCTGTGAGAAACAAAACACTCCTGAGACATGTAAACGTCATACCCATGTTACCACTGGTGTGACGGACAATCACATCATGCTGTACCAAGTCTAGGCATAACTTTTTGGAAAGGCGGTATTTTATTTCAGCTCCATAAATGTAAATCAAGTCTAATAAAGGATATCTTATCAAGCAGGTTAGTATAAAAAAAAAAAAAAACAAAAACAAAAAAACCCCACAAACCTCTGTGACATTAGCTGTCCTAGAATGACTACACCTTTACCAGTATGCCAGCTGAATAACAACCAGATGGGATAATTTATACGTTATTTTGACTGACCAACTCCTATAGGAGAACTCTGAATTGAGGCAGGGACCATGCAAGCTCTAGCTACTTTAATAATCATTTAAAACAATTAATGATTCTTGACAAAATTCTTCTTGTATATTTTATATGGATGAACTCTTTTGGAATTATTACCATAAATCTTTCAGAGAAAAGCAAAACATTAACAATGTAAATATGCATTCTTATTCATAAACAGTCATCTCCTTTACAGTTTCAAGCTACTATAGAGTGCATGCTTTAAATCTATGCTAGCATCATAATTGTCTTTAAAGTGATGAGTCACTTGGATTTGAGCTAAGACAGCTCAGTTTGTATAGCTGCCTGCTGGGATAGGATACAGACACAAGCCACCCTTTGCCCCTGAGATTCTTTCAGGAATAGATTTTAAGTGCTCTTGTCACATTTCATATTAGCATGAGTGCAAGAAGGGTTGTTGAAATTCAGTCAGGTTCTCCGAGCGTTGCCAGATAAGTCACTCCAGAGAGGAGATCAGATTTTTCTAGTTTGATTGTTCCAGCGCTCTGGGCTTCTGTCAAGTATTAAAACAGCTGGTTTATTGCAGTTCTCTAAATTTTCTAGAACTATTGTTCTTCAGAGAATTTATAACACTGACAGCTATTAGATAGTCCTTTTTGCATAGTAGCCTGAAAAACAGGTTGGAATAGTGAGTGTGCATCTCTTCCCTATAAGGATGCAATAACATCATACTGTAATAATAAAGAAACAAAATTTGGTTCATAATCAGCAAACCCAAGTGACACATTTATCTAATTCCCATCCTGGCGCAACTGCCCCATACTGTCACAACCGGTGGAAATTTGAAACCCGGGGAAGTAATGTAGCAGTGCACTACCTAGCTCTAAATCCACGGTTCTCACCCTGGTACTCTCCTACCCTACGGGCTGATGAAAAAAGCAGGAAACACTATAGCTACATTTACTGCCATATTTTCCATTTCTCAATAGTAACTTCATGTGAATGCAAGTTAGCTTACTTTGGTCATGATCCTCCTAAACAAACAAACAAATAAATAAAATCTCACTTCACAATTTTGTACCAGCCTCTATTTGAAATACTCAAACCCTTAAAATGAGACCTATTCAGATAGATATTACTGTTTCCTTACAAAATATCCCTACTGAAGAGACCTGAAATATCCACCTAAGCTTCTGAACTTCTGTACAATCTTGGGTGGAAAACAAGTTCATGGGATAATAACCTGTTTTCCACAGCAGCTTCCAAATTTTATCTTCCGTTGTGTTAAAAGCCTCAGACAATTTGGTCTTTCTAGGAATTCCCAAATGAGAAGCACAGATACGGTTAAAAGAAAGGAATGCTTAAAATGAGAAAAGCTAAATATTACTTCAACATTTTTGAAGGTTTAAAGCCTTTTTCTCATTTGGTATTGGCACAGTGCTTTATATAAAACAACAAATGTAAATATTTATTGCAAAGCCTGGTTTTGTATATCCAAAAATTTTAAGGATGACAGCCAAATGTCTTGTCAATTCACTGGAAGAGCCCAAATACAAACAGCCCTTCTTTGTTGTGATACCCCATGCATAATAACGGAGTAAACTCTCCTGCCAGAAAATTAATTTTCTGCTATTAATTTTCTTTTCTACTATCTTGGATCTGGCCCACACCATAAATAACTGGTTAGTATGAAGTACAGAGTATTCCTAAGAATGCATTTACTATCACTTTCATTATCTCCAGATTTTCTTCAGACTATAAATGTGTTCTGAGGGCAAACATGCAATATAAAGGTAGGGATCACTTCAGTAAAAATGTTAGTGTTTTCATATGATTTATGATATCAACTGTTATTTGCTATAATTTTATGAGCAATATGTATCTGACCCAGAAAAAATTACAACATTTAGTAAACAGAGACTAGTTTCTCTAGAGAAGCCATATCATTGACTTCTGTTTTAAATTTTTTTGTAACAAAAAGATGTCAAGAAACAAGATCAAAAAATTCCATGGTGAAATCAGACTGTATTACAAACCAATGAGTTTATAATTTATTTTATGCTAAACCCACAAACTTGTGTCATGAAAAGGATAGGAGTTAAACTTCTTAAGGGAATACCATTTTAAAGGTATCACATTAAATAAATCCCTTGATATATTTATTTGGGATTAAATATTATTGAAACATGCATTCCTTGGGTGAATTGGAGTTATTTGCAATTCCATAGCTGTTTACAGCACAAGAAAGAGATTGTCTTTCATTTTACCACAGTAAAATATGAGTTGTAAGGTGAAAAAAAGAGCTTTTCCTGGAGTAACTGAATGTTGAACATTTTGGAAAAAAGTCAAAAGGAGTAAATATTGCTCCAATAAACCCAATGAATATCCTCCACTTTATCTTGTAGCACCTTTGTGAAATGCTAACTAGTTGTAGTCACCCGATAAACCTTTGAGAAAGCATGTGATCAAAGTACTAAAAGTGCTTGAAGCAGCACAAAAATGTATGTTTGTGAACTTCCAAAGAACTCCTTTCACTGTTAAAGTAATAAATTAATTTTGGTTTTTTACAGAGGAAATGTGGGGCAGGTAACTACGTTTACAACTATAAATGCCGATACATTTTTGATAGCAAGAAATAAGCAATTCCATTTTTGTTGTGGAAGGATAAATATATGAACTGACAGCTACACTTAGAAAGAGGCAACATTTTCTCTTTATCTTTTAAAATTATCTTACCTTTTCATTAGTCTCATAATTTTCTAGACCAAAGCAAAACATCTTTTTCTTTTCCTGCCTGTGTAATTATGAAGTTAACTAGAGGCATACAACTCAGCGGAGAAGATGGGAGACTACCAGCAGTTCATAAAGCAAAAGCAGTCTAAACTTACTTAGTCTTTGCTCCTCGGTCTACAAAATGCAAACACTTATAGCATCAATACAGCACAAATCTTCACCAGTCGGTTGGCAAAACCTTGATCTTGCTACCATATTTTAGATAGTATGTCCTCTTTAGCCTTTAGCCAGACTATATGTGCCCAATTTGATTTTTTTAAATTTTTATTTGAATTTTGAATTTTAATTTTGAGAATTGGAGTGTAGGTTTGGATATTGTCATATTTGAATTGTAGAAGCTTGACTTGCCTTTGAACAAACTTTTCTGAGTAGGAAGATAGTAGCTTGGAGTTGCTTGCTGAAACTCAAATAGCTGTTAAAGCTCTAAATATCAGGGTGAACTACATCCTACAGTGATTCTTTCAGCTTACTTTTCAGAGCATGTAAAAGCTGTATGATCAAATGACCTATAGATCAGTTTGTCCCCTGCTTTCTCTCTCAATTAAATTTGCCAAAGTTAGCGATAACTAAGCTGTAACACTCCTTACGGAAAGACTAGAATGGATGGAGGAGCATTACCCCAGTGATTGCCCTCACAGAGAAGGGCAGGCCAAACTGAGCTGTTAAAACATGGGCTGACGAAGCCAGTGGGCCAAAACCTGATGACACTTTTCTCTCTCACCTCGTGGAGGTAAGAAAGCCATCACATATTCAGGAAACAAAGAAGCTGTTGCTTGCAGGAGAACCATTTTCTTGTGTACAATTTGCCTGTTTAACAACTTCTAGTCTTCTCGTGTCTTATATTTTACCTGATTACTGTTTATCTTCCATTCTGATTAAATACTAAATGAGGCAAAAATCCTGCTTTCATTCTACCCACAAATGTCTGTGGTCTTCTGAAGGAATCACAGTTCTGCATATTATCCGTTTCTACTACACCAATTCTTTTAGGTAGGTACAGATTTTTCTTATATTTGCATCCTCCAGGACACCAGAGGAGCCCTGAAGTCTGTCAGCTGGTATTTCTGTTAAAATGATCCATTTGCACCCCTGTAGGGGTGCAGAATATTCTTGTGTAGATGAATTTCAGTGACTTCACACAGGAGTCAGGCCTAAAACTGCTATAGAAATGAAGCAGGAGCTCTGAAAACTGTTCTAATCAAAGGGTCTGTGATTTATAAAATTTATATTAAATTAAATTACACAACTAAAATGCATTGAGATCACCTTTGAGATACATTTGTTTCATTACTGTAGTGTTTATCTTTAATTTCTTCCTGGTTTCCCTCAAGGCAATCTCTGAAATACAAGGGACTATTGCTTTAACTGAGGACGCATTCACTCAGATAAAGAGACATCTTAGTAACTTGGCATTTTAAAGCTTATGTTCCAGAGTTATGAACAACTTTGGAAAGAGAAGAAGTGCTATCCAAATAGCAAATTTTATCTGATGGGCACATTTTGGGATTAACAAAAGCATGGAAAGCTCCTAGTACAGTCAGAACTGTGCAGTGCAGGAAACTGAAGAAGTTCACTGATAGCAATTAAACTGTTAACTTATGAAAAGAAGATGTTATTCTTTGAATTTCAGATTTCCAAACAAGCTTATTAATGAACAAGTGTTTGGGTACTTCACATATTTGCATAGCATTGGCAGAAATGGAGATGGCTGGAGACGATAGGTAGTAAGTAGAGTTTGCAATTTTTATTTTTGTTTTTCAAAAATGATTACTTGTTTATTAAACATAAAAACCTGTAGCCCTAATACTTATTGTACAGCATAAACTATACTAATTTGCAGGGATGTGGACTGGCTGGGAGTGTTAGACATGACGAAATAACCGTGCCATATCTGTCTCATCTCTCATTCTCCCTTCTCTAGAGTCTGTAGCAGTAGTTTGACGGTGAGTATGGTACACTGGGGGGACTGTAAGGCTGTATGGAAAGAACAAAGTCAGGGTAAAGTTACTATATGTCATATCCTTGGACCAAAATCTTGTGACATTTGCTTTCCCTCTGTAACTCTAGAGCCCACAGCCTATTAAGATGTTTGGAGCAGGAGTTAAGCAGAACTCAAGCACCTAGTTTAAAAATTGCAATCCTGGAGCATCCACTCATTTGATGCATAGTTTTTAGAGGTACATAAGCACTGAGTAACTCCCATTTGACTTGTAGTCTCCCTAAAATTCAGTTTCTGTCACAGTCTGAGCAAATCAGAATGTATCTCTCAAGGATTCAGTATATAGAAACTAAGTATTTTCTAAGGCACAGTCAAGGCATGCTTCAAAATCGCCTAATGTGTGAACTGACCTCTGAAAAAAAGTAAGTACAGTCACTGCCTCCCTAAAGGTGGTTGAGAGAGAAACACAGATCCCTATCCTTTCGCAAGCTGTCTAACTTTGCTGGGGATATTGGCTTCTTGCTTTCATCCGAAGGGGGTTGAAATCCCTGTCCCCTACTCCCCAAAGGACTATGCTTACATCATGCTTATTGGCCATTCTAAGGAGTGGCACTTCTCTATTCCTGTGAGCACTCTGTAAGAATTAATTTAAGGCAGTAGGTCAGAGAGGAAGCAAAGAAGGAATATGACTTGCAGGTGGTACAAAACTGGGAGGAGTGGCTGATACACTTGCGACTTGTGCTGCCATTCAGAGGGACCTTGACAGGCTGGAGAAATGGGCGAACAGGAATCTCATGAAGTTCAACAAATGTAAATTCCAAGTCCCGTCCCTGGGGAGGAATAACCCCATGTACCAGTACACGCTGGGGACCAGCTGGAAAGCAGCTTTGCAGAAAAGGCTTTGGGGATGCTGGTGGACAAGTTGGGCATGAGCCAGCAACATGTCCCTGCAGCAAAGAAAGTTAAAATCCTTCTGGGCTGCATTAGGTAGAGCATTGCCAGCAGGCTGAGGGAGGTGACCCTTCTCCTCTACTCAGCACTGGTGAGTCACGTCTCAGGTGCTGGGCCCAGTGCTGGGTTCCCCAGGACAAGAGAGACATTGACATACAAGGTCAGCGAAGATCCACAAAGATGGTTAAGGGCTTGGAGCATTTGCTGCACAACAAGAAGCTGAGAGAGCTGGGACTGTTCAGCCTGGAGAAGAGAAAGCTCAGGGGCATCTTATCCATGAGTATTGTTACCTGAAGTAAAAGAGTAAAGAAGATGAAGCCAGACTGTTCTCAGTGGTATCTAGCAGTAAGACAAGAGGTGATGTGCACAAACTGAAACAGAAGAAATTCTACTTAAACAGAAGAAAAAACTTTTTTTACCATGAGGGTGACTGAGCACTGGCACAGGTTGCCCAGAGAGGTTGTGCAGTCTCCATCCTTGCAGATTCTCAAAACCTAGCTGGACATGGCCATGGGCATCTTCTCTAGCTGAGCCTGCTCTGAGCAAGAGTGGTTGGACTAAACAATGTCCAGAGGTGCCTTCCCACCTCAACTCTTTTGTGATTCTGTTACTTTCCAGCCTGGTGACTAGTTTATCACTTGTGGACTCTAGTCTTTGCTCCAAGGACTGTCTCTGTATTTACATTCCATAGGCCCTGGAGAAAATGCATAAGCAGTCTCTGGAATTGGGACTACCTAGTTTTGGACTGGCTTTTGAGTATTCTGATTAGCCATGCTGTTTTATAAAATTTGGCAGAACAACCTCCTTCAGACAACCTCTAAAAGAGATCTTTGAAAGATAAGGTGTGTGTTCTCAGGGGAGGATTAGATCCAGTTTGCTATATCCAGATAAAGGATTACCCCTGCAGTCTGAAAGACCTCTAAGCTGTAGAGAGAAGGGCTAGATTAAGATATTTTGCTGCCTTTTGCATTAGCCATCCCAAGAAATGGCTGGCTTCTGTACAGGCTTTTCAGTGACAATTCTATTCTATTCTACTGTCCTCATGCTCTCTTCCAAAGTCTAGTGCAGAGATAAGACCATGCACCTAAGGAAGTGTCTTTTGTTGTATCTAACTACTGATAGACAAACTGATGAACTTACCAAGCCCAAGGGGTTACCTGAAGCACCCAGAGATGCTGCTTAAAACTGTTGGGTTTTGAATTTTCCATTGACCTCTTGTGAAAGCCTTTCCATTTTCTTACCTTTCTGCAGAGCTCAACTGATGGGATGATGTGATAGGCAAGGCATGGAAAAAGCTTATTTGGGAGGGAACTCTTCTTCATTAGATTTTCCTTGAGAGAGCTTGACCAATTATTTTCCCATTTAAGTAGGTAATATGAAACACTGTATAATTAGAGTGAAAACAGTAGATGTGTGTGTACCCAACAGGAAGAGTTAAAGAGAAGCAATCTAGTGCCAAAACTGTTAAATTGTCACTGATTATTATTATCTAAAAGTCACAGAGATATTGAACACTGCTTCTTCCCTGTCACTGCATGGACCCATTTACGCTGTAAGGTGCAGTACCATGTCACTTAGAAGTTTACTTTCAACTCTTTTTTTTTCCCCTTGGAACAGATTAATTATGGTAGAAGTATTTGCAGCAGCCTATCTGTCACCAGAAAACAATAACATAAGGCAGCCAGAACTGTAGTGGTAGACTTACTGGAAGGGTATTACATGATGAGGTTAAACTTAACAAATTGAATTTGCTTCTATTTTGTTAAAAATCAGTTCCACAATGGATTAGCTAACAAAATGTCACTGCGGTGACTGAAGGATGTAAACCAGATATAGGTTTGTTGAGTATGTTTGAAGAAGAGATGTTTATATCGCAGATTTTAAATAGACATAGGGGATAAATGAACATGCAATGTGTTTTTCATCAAACATACTGCCTAGGAACTTTCAGTACTTGAGAAACAGTGCTGGTTGCCGGCTGTATTTCAAATGATCTTATCATGTAGATCTCAGCAACAGAGGCACTGTGCAGTCTTGGGTTTTTTGTTACAAAGTATGCAAAAGCCCATGTTTTCTTTGGTTAAAGTAGTGTAAAGCAGAAATTACTGCTTTTACTAGTTTCACCAGTATAAAACTAATCTGAGAATTCAGAAGTAGTTTATGCATTTACCTGCTGTGAAGTAAGTCTCGCTGATTTTAAGAGCATTAGAGAGCGAAGTCTGAATCTGTTATCTGATGTATTTTGTAAACATGAATATAGTGAACACGAATGTCTATTCTGCCAAGACTGTCTGTTCGTTACCACGTGAACCACCAACTTCACTGCAGAACAAGCTTGACAATTCTTTGCTGAAGGTGGCCATTTCTGAAATAAGTAGGACATAAGTCCAAAAGAGAGGAAAGGGCCTTTATACTATTCAAATAGTCATTTTGAACATACAAAAAAGTAATTCTTGAGAAAGCTAGGGACCTGAAGGTTTGTTCTTACTGTCTTGAATCTTCTGTAGCAAGAGGGAAAGGTATGAAATATCTCTTATATAACACAGATACAAGAGTATCAAAAGCGGCTCTTGACAAGGCTATGGTTTACATTCATACCAGAACTAAAAACTGCAAGAGCATATTGCAAGTTTCTTAGTATCTACTTCAGGTCATCAGGAATTTTCAGTTTATAATACCTAAATCAAATAAATATCCATTATTAGAAACTATTTTTCTATGTGTTCATATGTAATACTAGTAGGCTGCAAAAGTGACAGTGGTTAGCACTTGTTTTACTGAGAATTTGCAAAAGATTAGGCATATGCCCAGTGTCAGCTAATAAGCCTCAGCTGGAAGCAGTAACTTTAAAAGAGAATGATTGAAGAAGTGCAGGAGATCTGCACCTGCAGTCTGGTGTAAACTGACTGGTGAATACCAGTGTTGGTATTTGCACCATACCATTTAAATCTTTTGTTGTTTTGATATTTTTTTTTCCTGTAAAGCTGGAGTAGGCTTTCTGATACCGACAAAAAGATGCTAGGAACTGTTCTTGCTCTTGTTATGCTTCCTTAGAATTCAGACCATTCTTTCTGAGGTCCCTCTGGCCCATGATCCAACATACACTATAGTATGAAATGTCTGGAAAAAGGTCGGGCAAATTAGTTTTTCTCCACCAATACTGAAACTTAACACATAGCAGAAATTATATTGGAGGAAGAAATTAAATGAGAAGAAGGGAAGGAAACAAAAAAACCCACTTCACTCAAATGAAGTACATTATAATTACTTCTAAAAAACTCAGCTTCATGAAGGAGAATCAAGGTCGAGAATGGAGGGTTAATTAAGTGCAATCCAACCTAAGAATTTTGATGGCGTATTAAAATACTAAATGCTAGAAAAGAATTTACAACAAATAGTCATGTGCTTTCTTAGTCCACCCAAATAATGCCAGAAACGCTATGCCAGACAGTCAGCTACTCTGTTGTCTAGACAAATGGCATATTCTTGCTAATTGCAAGTAAAAAAAGCCAAATTAAAAAGTAGGTTTTATGGCAGTAGGAAATGGTAGAAAATGGACTATGCTCTCATAAGCTTTTTTCCTACTCATTACTTGAGATGGAATTGAAATCCTGCACATGAAATTATACTGATTTCATCAACTATGAATATGTATTTTCCAAAATATATGGCTATGAACATATGGATCACATTTTCAATGCATGTCTCAAGTTTAAGAGTTATTAAAAGTCATCTGTTTTGTAATATTTAAACTATTTCCAGTGTTAAAGCTTGACTTCTTAGACACAATATTTTCCAGCAACATTTGCAGAGAATTCTGTGGGTTTTGTGTTTACCAATGAGAATGAGCTGCAATGAGGAGGGAGTAATATTCTTTACATATTTGTTGTTTGTTTTGCCATTTACACAGTCATGTACAAGAGCTTTCTCCTGGACATTTTCCTGCTATGTTTCTGTTCTGCCCTGTTTGTCTTGAAGTGAAAAGCGAGATGCCTTGCATTTGTGCAGGATGATGAATCAGTATGCAATTTAGAGTGCATTGACACTTGTATTCATTTCTTTACCAAATTACAGAAGAGACCTTATTCTCCATTGCATCTTTTCCTCTGAAGCCTTGTGCAAAGTGCACAAAAAAAATATCATCAGTGAAGTCCTGGAGTGTGATAGAATGACTCTAACACTCATGGGACTCCTCGTGTGGATAGTACACAAAAGAAAAGAAATTGCATTCTATATAACTATAGCTCAGTTGTGGATGTCATGTTTTCTGAATGCTGCTCTGCTGTCCTGGGCATACTAGACCACCAGATGTATATTGTCCACTTATACATTTCTAAACTTGCTGATAATTGCAGCTACTTGCTATTGAGCTGCTGTACCATGTATATAGATGACTTTTGCTTGTATACTAAGAATTGCAATACCCACCCACTTGTGGATTGGGATGGCAGCCATAAAGTAGGTGTACTCTTGCTCTGGAGCTCATACTAAACCTGAAGACGGCCATGAAGATGGCCTTCAAAGTCCTGAAATTAGGACACACTACCAGTTGCTAGTGATAAAACCACCCAAGACCACACCAACACACTTCAGCATGGAATACGAAAGAATGACTTACTTGTTTTTGTGTTCAGTACCCACAGCAGTGTCTCTCAAATAAGGAGTCAAATTGCTGGTACCACGGTGTAGATAACAGTATCTCCTTCTGTGTGGTTCTCAGTGAAATTTTCAATGCTCTGTTGTCCTTTCTGAACATTAGAAGTCACAAACAGTTGCAACACATTGCTCCAAAACCATCAATATGGCTGGTGGAGGAGAACAGATAAGAGCCCATACCATATGGGGTATGATTTTTGCATAGTGCAGACAAGCAGCTGGCAGGACAAATGCTAGAAACTCTTTGCCAGAAAAGCCGAAAAGAGTTTTTGTGTGAGGTGGTGTGCTGGAGGATGCTGTATCTGGGATGCAATGACAGGGACACCTGGGATGCAATGACAGGGACACCTGGGATACTCGGAAACAATTGTCAGGCCTGAGATGAGGCTGCTGCTCACCCACCAAGTAGCCTGGCAAGGACAGCCTGGGCAGCTACCCAACAGACCAGTGCAGACATTGTCCTGGTGCCTTCCCTGCAGTATGAGAGTTCATGGAGAGACAGCAGAATGTGGTGTGGTCTTAAATTAAGACTGGAATGCGTCATAATAATTGACTAGTCTATTCCCCTATGCATATCTCTTGTCATCTGTCTGGGATAGGTCAAGTTAGTTTCTGCTGGCCCCTGGGAAAAGGATGAGGAAGGGTTCCCCAGCCAGCTGCAGCGGCACAAAATGACATCACATATAGACACATCTATAGTGCTGGATTAGTGGTCGGTCGGCATTACCTTGGGCCAATATGTAAATGGTTGCCAGCCAGATTTAGCTTGCCAGGTAATCCTCTGTTTAATGCTCTCTGGCATGTCAGAGCTGAGACCCTGAGGAGGAGGGACTGCCACATCGTGCTGTGTTTGGGTGCCCTGCAGCTGTAATGTAGAGGTGGACTGCTCTGGACATGACTACAGGCCTTGTCCTTTATTTACAATAGTATCAGGGGAGGTTCCTTTGCAGAGAAGTGGCATTCCCTGACTGCTGGCATCCTGTGGATTGCACTGCAGGAGCCCACACTCACAGGGTTATCAGCCAGATTGCTTTCACAATATCCTTCTCGTCCAAAGCCAAGACAACGTGAACTGTCTGAGAATTTGCCCTGAAGTGAGCTCCTGCAGGACGATACAGAGAGCTATAAACCCTTTGATCCTTCTGCTACAACTGTTGAAGTGCTGCACTGAAGTATGCCCCTCTGGAGTCCCCCTGCCTGCTCTGTCTCCTGTCATCTCTGCCAAAGGAAGCAGCACCAGCCCTCTGCGATTCCTGCAACCCCTGCAGCAGGATGTTGCTCTGCACCGCCGCCGATGGGAGCTTGGCAGTGACTTCAATGCAACCAGACGTCTACGCAGGGTCTCCCATTGTGCTCTGTCCTGTTATCAGAGACATAAAAGGAAGAAGGCACTTCCTGCATTCTCTTACGTGACCCAGAGCAACAGCTCTGTGTGTGGATTTTTTGTTCTTTTGGGCAGAAGGGAATGAAGGTGGGTCTAGTAAAACAAATTGCAGGACTTTCTGTTTTTATCAAAGCTGTTGTGTAAATACTGCTTGTATTTTCTGTAGTCAGATTCCTAAGGCTACACTCACAATAGAAAGCAGCTTGTTTTTAAGATGAGAGGAAGACTTGACAAAAGGTTACAGTAAAGCAAGAAAAGCTAACAACATTGATAAAGGATGTCCTTATTATAAAATTATCAGCCCTAACCCTTACTTTGATATAAACCTGGTTTTGGTTTCCAGCTGTAGGCTAAAAATTGTTGCAATGTTTCTTTCTCAAATACAATGGCAAGGTGAAAGAAAAGCAATCCAAAAACACATATCAAAACTAACCATGTTTTCTTATATTGAAAGGGCATTTTTGTCTCTGAAGAAATGCCACATTCATATCTAAAGCATAAAATACAGTGAAGGAATAGATGACAGTATTTAAAACATGCAGATGAGCTCCAGAAACTTCTAAGGGCATTAGCATAGCTGGCTGCAGAGAAGGTACTATTTATCTTAGAAGTCACTGGGTAATGTGTAACATATACAGAAAAGAGAGGTACAAGGTCAGCTTTCTTATGCTTAGGAGACCTGGTAGTTTGGAAGTATTTTTTATGAGGCTCTCTGCCATTTAACTTCCAGGAAAAAAATATTGTAGCAAACAAATTCTTTCAACCTTTCCTTTTCTCTCTCATTTTCTGTGTAGGAAAGCAAGATATTTTCTATTTTTTTCATCTTGAGAGTGCCTGAAAACTAAGAATAGATTAAAGAGAACTCCTAACCAGTTTCTTCCAGAAAAAAATGCTGTATCTATAGATTCATATATTTTAGAGTTTCAAAGGAACATTATGATTATCTAGTCAGAACTGCCTGACAGGCTGAAAAACCTCTCCAAGTAATCTCTCCATCAAGCACATAACATCTGTTTGAGTAATTGCATACCTCTTAGAGAGATACCCAGTCATGATTTAAGGGCTGCAAGTGATGAAGTTCTGCAGTCCTTACTTGGGATTTGACTCAGTGAAAACATTGGCATATTATGCTCTCTGTCTGATAGGTTTGGAGAAACAGAAAGAAATACCTGGCTTTAAATAGAGCCCTGTTTGAAATTTGTATGAATAAACTCTACAGAATTTAAAACAAACAAAAAAAGAATGCATCACAAGAATACTGTGCACCACCTTCTCTTTTGTAAGGATGCAAAATCACATTCTTCTATCCTTTTTCTTGGGCTTTTCAGAGAACATTGACAAAACAGATTAATCTTGCAGGTGGTTTTCTTTGGGTTTAAACTGATTTAGTTTTCTAATTCAGCAACCTACAGGAAGAGTTTCCAGGTTGCATTGTTCCTAATATACAGTCTAGTCTTGTTTTACGTGTAGTAATACTCCACCTTCAGTATCTTCTCAAAGTTACTAATGTCAAGAGAATTACAGCAGAGGCACCAACTTTAAGTAGGGAGATAAGTTCTCTCATAGGTGCCACAGAAATTCAATCTTTCATACGCTAATGAGACTTCAGGTGTTCAGACTTGACACCAGGGCAAAACAGTGACTGAACTGCTTGCCTGCTGACAAATACCACAAAAGGGTCCGAGCTCCGTGGCAGAAATAAGGACTATCTGGGATTCTGATCAACATATCTGTGCCTGCAGTGGAAGAAGTATAAATATACTTGGTTGTTATATGTGATCAAGAAATCTGACAAATATATATAGCCAAAAGATGGCATTTTCTGAACAGATGCGGATGCAATATGTTCACAGATCATGTCAGGATGTGAACTTATGCTCGTATGCAACTTTAAAGTACACAGTGCCAGAAATTACTTGTCCTCTTTCAGACACATTAATAAGTAGTAGAACAATATTTCAGAATACAATAACATTGCCAAAACACGAATATATTGGTAATCTTGTTTTCTGTGGTAGCGAACATTATGCATACATAAACATTCAAACTATGGTAGCTCTGCTCTTTGAAATAACAAATGTTTCCAATATTCATTTGCACCATCTGACACAAGAATAGATTTTGCTTACATCCAGTGGTGTCCTGCTATTGCTTGAATTGACTGTCACAGCTGAAGGTCATGGAGTGAGTCAGTGCCAATACAAACAGATGAAATACTGGGAAACCATTTTTTAAAAAAAATCTTACCTTACTAAAAGCAAGCAAAAACTCCTGAAAAATGTAAACTTTGAAAAAGAGAAGCATCAGTTATGGTTTCTCAGCTCATCTTTCAAAAAGTTAAATCAACAGAAAAAGCAGTCATAATATTTGCACACCTAAATAAAACAAGCTAGGATTTTAATTTGGGACTTAAAACAGCTCAGTTCATTTCCCTAGTCAGATAGAGACTTCCTGTGCGACCTTGGATAAATTGTTTGGGACAAGATTTTTGAAGTATGGAAATGCCTAGATGTACATTTAGATGTGCATTAGGGTATTTGCTACAGATTCTCATAACTAACAGGTGCTGAAAATTAGTGCATATCTACCTTTAAAATGATCTTCAAGTGTTTTTCCCAAGGGTAGTCTGTGGATAACTGCGGGTCCACAAGCTCATGAATCTGGGCTATTATAAACAATGAAATTCAGAATTATTTTCACTTTACATGTTGATGATAAGGTAGTATGGTGCCCATGAAGCCTTTGAGAACTGACAGTGCTCTAGGAGAGCAGACTCTGTTCCCCTCTTGATATGAGAATAATTGTACCTTCACTAGGAGCTGTCAAATAACCACAGGACACATTGTGATGCAGTCATATCGTGTCGTAATGTAGCCATATTTCAAGCCTGAGTTAAGACAAGGAAAATATCCACTTGCTGCATAACAAATATATGTTTGTTCTGTACTTGCTCTCTGTTTCCACCGTTCATCAGAGGAGGGAGAAAGAATGCATCTCAATTCTCATACAAAAACATAAATTAGGTAGGGGGGAGTCTTATGCCAAAAATTAATAGAGTGTAAGTAGCAGAAATCACACAGTTGAGTGTTGCTCAGTACATCTTGGAAGTTGCTCAGCACCTCAGAATCAGGGCAGAATTTGTATATTTGTTTCAGGCTTGATTCTGCAATACTAAATTCAATGAGTCATCTTTAACTTACGCAGAATTCCCTTGAAGTCGAGGACTAATTACACAAAAATCACTCAAGACAGAAGGAGCTGCAGTGAGGCCCTAAGAGAGCACAACTACATGCACTTTAGACAATTGAAAAAGCTCTTTCCATAATGCACATCACATTTGTATGAATAAGCTAATTGCTGACTGGAAGGCACTATTGGTGTTTATTAAACGTGATCGTTCAGAAGCAATGTCTGGCTCAAGGAATCCCTTGACTTGAGGAGCCTGGAAGTGGTATCAGGGAAAAATAATTTAAACATATTTTATATAATAATTCATAAGCACTTGCTATGAGCAACCATCAGAGGTGGGATAATGCAGAAGGTGGTTATTCTGACAGTTACTATAGTCCAATGCTTGACTGTCACAGATTCCATCACACGTATGAGAAACTATATTACAGTCAGAAAAGGACATTCTCAGATTTCTAGATCATAAACTTCAACATTTACACTTGTCATTTTTTACTTGCCACAGTGGACCAGTAAGATATAACCATCAAGGATCTTTATGTTGACAAAGTAGATAATGCAGCTATTATGAGATTGCTGTATGCCATTTAACAGTTTAGTTTTGCTATACTTTCTAGTTTTATAGAAATACATTTATTCTTTTTACTAAGAGGTAACAAACTTTTCTGCTTCAAATTATTCAGCTATGGTTAGTCCACTTTAATAATGGCATATAAAACTATTTTATTCTTTTCTTCAATCAGGCTGGCAGAGATCACTTAGAGCATTCAACTAGAACAGTCTCAATAAAAACTAATCAAAAGCTCCTGTGAGTTTGAGCATGGGATCTGGTAAACTCAGTAACAAATAAAACATAATTCTAAACATACATGTTTACAAAAAAAAAATTACAAAATCTGAACAATAAGTTAATGAAGTGAAATAGTTATCTACTGTTCAGATATAAAAATCCCAGCAACTTAATTTGTATATCACTATATCAGACATGACAAAATAGTGAATAATGCTATCCACTGTCATAAGTGATACTTCAAGATTTCCAGCCAAAAACTTATATTTTAATTTTCTGTTCATATATAGCCAAAAGTAAGAGACAAAACCAGCCTAATAGTAATCCAAGGTTCTGCAGGAGAAACATCAACCAGGGTCGCCGTGTCTGAATATGAGTCATTTCAGGAAGCTAAAAAAAGAATAAGACACCAGAATGAGAGCCAGATATATTCATCTCTGGGAAAAGAAATCTTATGGGAAAAGAAGGCAAACTTCATTTAAAAAAACTTTCAAAATGCTGAGTTTCTGAATATAGCTATTAATCTGTAGCATGTTCTGTACATTGCAACAATGCCGATCTTGACAGTGAAATATTTAAATTAATCAAATTCTGCCCATTTTGGTTCTTTTACAGCACCAACAAGAATTATAAATGAGATTCCAAAGTTTCTTAACTTCTCAATAGTTTTTAGTAATTTCATACAGCTGTCTGTAAGGAAGTGCTTATTCAGTAAAATCAGTGATTCCCTTTTGTGGGAATAAACTAGTTTGAGTTTTTTTGTTTCAGTACTATATATAGGGTCAATCCTGCTCTTACTGAAATAACTGGCAACACTCCTATTTACTTGGGCTTTAGTAAACATACAAGCAGAAATCAGGGCCTTTCAAATATACTTAAAAAATTACATTTAATGTTTTTCTCTGTGAGTTTTAAATCAAGTAAAGGAGCACCAGCTGTTTATAATCATTTTAAAAGCTACTTACGTTGTCCTTCCTACCTGGTCTCTTTTATCAAAGTTTTCAAAAAAATGTATGTCTTTTAACAGAGCCTGTGAAAATGATGCCTCAGGCTCAGACTCTCTTAGTATTTATGCTTTATGTATTATAGACTCCAGGGGAGACACTAATGACTACTGATACTTTCGCATCAACTTTGGAAATAAATATAGAACAATGACCTGGTACTGACCTTTGGTTTTGGTTGTGGGTTTTTTGTCTGTTTGTTGTGAACTTCAAAACAAGAGCGAGTGGTCCTGACACTCTCCCATCACATTGCCCTCCTGCTCCACCCACAGCCTGTGCTTGAATGAAGCTACTTATTTCCTCTGCTCTTTAGAGTCTCCTCACAGGAGCTGTAACAGCATCAGCCACTGGGAGACAGTGGAGTGGTGCTGACCAAGGAGGCTAAGAGGGTATGTTTACATCTATTTGCTATGCTTGTCTTCCCTCTGTCAGAGCGGGGGGGTCTCTGGGTCTGCTTCTCCTGCACTCTTCTTTCTCTGGAAGCTGGCATGGGCCCAAAAGAAAACTGTGGTGAAAAATCTGCCTCCACTTTAAAGTTTTGCATAAAAATAACAGGCAAACCCAAAGGTCCTGGATCTTCGTAACAACTAGGCAGCATTTTAAATTATGGTACAAATTCGCACCTTAGAAACTCATGTAGTTATATTTAATTTGTATTTAAGGATCATCAGAAACATTTTATCTAAAGCCAATGTAAACACCTCAGAGTTCTGATGTAAATAAAAAATCTGAACTGACAGCTTGTAAGTGTTCAGAGCATGTGGTTTTTGTTTTGTATGTAAGTAAAAACTGTTAATTAAGGCCTAGGCCTGAATCCAGGGTTCCAGTCTAAACCTTTGGTCTTTCTAATTGATCCTTATAATCAGCCTATTTTGTCCTCTTCCCCAGCACACAAGTGAACAAGTTCTCTAAATAGGAAACTTTTTCCCCTCCCACTGCAAAAGCTGGTATTTTCTCTTCTTGCTGCCAGTGCCAATTTATGAGTTACACACATGCACAGTAGGTTCCTAAGAAAGTTTTAAAAAGGAGTTCTCAGCAGGTAGTACCCTTCCTAAGTCCAGTGCAGACCTCTGCTCCCTCCACCTAGCCTATGTGCATGTTATCAAGCTCACAGACCTTACCTATAGCCTTACCTAGTGTGACATCCCTGCTTATCTCTTTGAAAACAAAAGCTGATTGCTGACACAGTATCAGTTATGGTTCCCCAACTCTCTCTGAACTTGCCTGTACACAAATATGTGTGGTACAGCAGAGAAATGCTTGTTGTTTGGCAAGCATAAGCCTATTTATCTGGCAGATGCAAAACACTTCACAAATCAAGGGAAGACAGCACCACATCCAAGTTGTTGGATGCCATCACACTTACTAATGCTTGAAGTCGGTTGGAGGCAAAAGAGTTACTGTTAATCAAGGGACTGCTCTATTCCCAGTCTAGCTCATGTTTTCATCATGAGCACACAAAAGATATAAAAAATTAGGAAGCAGCATGCTGAAGGAAGGCATGAGGGGCTCTCAGCCATGTGCTGGCTAAACAAGAATTCTACCAAGCTGGGACATATATGGCACAACTGCTGCACGGCAACAGCCCAATAAGTCGCTTTAAAAATACTCCTTTATTTCCAAGATCTGAAAGATTTTTAAGGTTAGTCAGAGGAATTGTCAGCTAGTTGCCTCAGGGAGTGGTTGGCTAGCTCCTATTTCTTGATATCCTTATTGTCTTTCTTGCTTCTATCTCCCTCCTTTCAAATTAGACAATAAGTCTTTCTGGTCAGGAACCATATAAACAAATATGATCTGTACAATCACTCAGAAATAACGTCCCAGTTCTTGGGGTTTAATACAATGCATGTGATTTCATAAATATTTATCCATTATGGTTACTTCATAGGTAATCATTTAAGAGGCTGATACAGGATATTCAAGTTTGTTTCCCAAGAGGAAAAGGGGACATGTTTTGTCAAGGAAACAATTCACTAGGAGTGAATTGGTCTGTTCCATTCCATATATTGGTGTCTCAAGTTTCAATTCAGATTAAAGGTATGTTGAAGTTTTTCAGAATTCCTTGGTGAAAAATGATGAAGGATATAAATAATTTTGTCTTTTGTCCTTTTCTTCAGATTTCTAAAATGATTAGTCTACCCTGCTTGTTAATGGAGCTAGAATGCCATTTGTAGAAATGAAAAACCTTTAATTAACCACAGAAGTAGTTTTGTGCAACCCTGACTGTGGCAGCAGTCTCACTGTGCTGTCCTGTCAATGAACCTCCACCTGATACCCCTCAACGTTCCTCAATGCAGAAACCAGTGAGGCTGTTCAGCTTTATTTAGCTGCTGCTTTCTTATTTAACTGCTGCTCTGCAAGCACATGAATATGTGAAAGCCCATAAAACGAATACTGAAAATTATAGTTAAGCTTTGTACACCATTAAGTATTTGTACACCATGGGCAGGAACACCAATGACTGCTGTTTGTCAATGAGAATGCAGCAGAGAATAGAAGTTATTTCTGTGCAGAAAGTTGAAAAATACATAAAGCATGGCTGATTTTCTTTCGAGGTGTACTATACAAACATACAAAACTTTTCAGATCTATAGACTCCTGCAGTGCTACAGGAATATTTTTTTTAAATAAAATAATCCCTGTGATATTCAAGACTTGCACTTCTGGCAAACATAGGTGAGCAACCCAATGGCAGTTCTTTTGACAAAATGCAGAGAAAGGTTAATTGGAATCCTATTAATAAAAGGGAGGTGAAAGAAATAAGATCCTCCCCTCTCTCTCCCTGTTTTCTCCTCTTCACATCAAGAACAAGATTATGGTGACAAGCTGAGAACAAGGGAAATCATGTCCTTGTCTCTGCCTGGAACTTTGTCATCTCTTGGGATTTACAGCTGGCACATTACTTGAGACTCAGGGAAAAACACGATGTTGTTCTAGGAGCTTGTGGATCCCTGACGGATGCTGATCCTACATTGAAGGAAAAATATGCCTAAATCCTTCTTAGCCACTCATGCCTGTTGAGTAGGTAGGCAGCCTCACTTCCAAATTTCTCTGTGTCAGAACAAGATGCAACTTGGTACACATTGTTCTTGTCTGTTATTTATCATCTCAGTCAGGACTGTTGACACATCCACAATCCTTAGGCAGTTCCCTCATAAACTCTTAGGAGCACATTATGTTCACTTTACTTTTGTTACAGTAGCAAAAATAGACTAAAATACACCCAATTATTGCAGATATATTTTTAAATAGATGATAATACTGGCCTAGGACATCAGGTTTAAAGCATTATGCTTGAACCTGATAAAAAAGATCTCAGGCATGAGGTGGGGGGTGGTAGTGAATACAACAGAGAGACAGCCAGGCTTAGGAAAAACACAGAAATAATTTATGAAGAGACAGATCTCTTTTTTTTCCCCTCTTCATCTAATCATTCAAAATATTCTGTCTTTGTTCAGAAGCTTGCAAGCAACTTCGCCTTAACACATGCTGGTTAAAGAGCCATCTGACAAAGCTGGCAAGGTAATTAAGTTCTGCGTTGTTACAAGTGTAACAGTTAGCCATCTCTTCAATACATGATGTGGCCTGAGGCATTTGCATAAGTTATGATTCCATCACATTCTTCCACAGTCCTTAGACCTTCCTCCTACTGCATGTCTTCACATTTCTTTTTACTATAGTCAGATCATTGCTGTTGAACTGGGCGTATGAAAAATGTTGGAGAAATATGAAAAAGTTGAAGCAATCTGATGGGGTTTTAATTGCTTAGGAGCTCATTCAAACCTCTCTGAGATAGAAAGGCTGGCCAGGAAGAGCACAGGATAAGCACCCTGCAGTTTAGTTCAGAAACAGCAGATTCATGTTGAAACAATGGATGAAAAATATATAAAGAAAAGGGGCAGTAGAAAGAAAAAAAGTAGCCAACTTCTTCAAGATTTAAAAAAACCCTGCAAGTTCAAATGTTTCTTTATGCTGTACTAAGTAACTCTATCAGGCCTAAAAAATATGTTTACCTTTCCCCCTTTAAAAGTCCTTTATGCCTTTCTCATATATGACCCTCTTAATGGCCTTTATTTCACCTTTTTATTACTAATTATACCTAGCATGGCAGTGACATGAAACAAAACCAGACTATTGTTCTAAGCACTGTATACACACACAGGGCAGACAACATGCTCTTCCCAAGAAGCCTACGAACTCTTTTTCTCTCCAAGTTCATCCACCTGCATTTGTCTGACACTCATCTGTGATGTTGTTATGTCAAAAAGAAAATATAACAATAGACTGTAGACAGTTCTCACCATTTCTGCTAAAGATAAATACAAGAACATTCCAGCTGTAACAGTAAAAATCCAGTTTTGAATGCATGGGTCAGTTGATACAGAAAGGCCAATATAAAGTCCTAAGAATGCTGTTAGCGCACTTATAAAATTCATCAAAATTGCAATCTTCGTGGGGAGCCCTGTACTTAGCAGCACAGCAAAATCTCCTGCATAGAGAAAAAGACAGAAAAATTATTATTTAGCTGATAAATGTGTTTGTAAGACTCTTGGTAATAAAACATGAAGGAAAACAATTAAGATATGCATAAAGATAGTGAATGATGGAGGACTGCCCTTAGATTTTTGTAGAATTAATTATAAACTCATCCTATTTGAAAAAAACAAAACCAAAAAACCCATATTGACTTGTATTTGTTTAGCTGTTCCTAAAGTTAGCATACAGTATACAGGAGTGGCTTTCTGTTAGTTCTTGATGTTCTGTGACATTTCCAACTTGGATACATGCAAAAGTGAAGCCACATGCTTTCCCAGAGTTTCTAAATCTTTCTTGACGGGGAACTTGCCAGTTCAAATCATGTGAGTGTATTCGCATCATGGTCTTTGAGTGTTTTACAGGTGCTGCAAGTCAGAAAAACCTATGCCAGCCTGATCCCAGTTTGAGTTTAATTCTACTGAATTCAGACCTAATTAACTTTGGTAAATTGTACATCAGAATCTCATCGCAGATTTTTCTTCTAAAATAAATGATTTTGTAATAGGTCCAAAGTAAAAGATTTTAAAAATTCTTTCCTGTGAGTGTAGAAATGCCACTTTGACACTGAGGCACTACTGCCCCAGAATTAAGGTGGTCTGTCTTTGGAGTTAACTCTACAGTATTTTGGTACTTTTTTTGTTATGCAAACAAGAGTTACCAGTTTTACAGCAATTGACCATCCCAC
>WEKW01011229.1:1212-56220 GCA_013389905.1 Sula dactylatra
GGTAAGGTTTTGTAGCAGAGTTTAGGTATAATGAGGACAGGACACATATTTCTTTGCACCTATCCGAGATGCAATGGAAAGGCTTGCAGAGCGTTGGAGCGTGTATTGCAGGTGATACAAAAGTCACAAAGACCTAGCATATTTTTCTCAATTTTCTGTTCACAAAGTTAGACAGAGTTGAGCCGTGAGGTTCCCCTGCAGACTTAGCACCTTTAAGTTTTATGTACAAGTTTCTAATTAAGCAAATGCTGCAAAAAGAAAGTACTCCAGTCTTTTTAAGCTTTTGATAGAGTAGAAGGGGACTGTTGTTTCTCACAGAAAGTAAACAGAATATTTGTCTAGTTGCAGCTCACCCAACAAAACCAGTGAGGGCTGACTGAGAGTCTTAAAAACGGATGTCTAAAAACTGGCTTCTTAGTATTTAGGCATCTAAATTACTAAATGGTTTGCTCTCAGAGTGCTGAAAACCTAACTTCCCCCAATGCATTTAAATCGGACAAATAGGTCCTCAGCACTTACAAAAGCAAAAAGAAAAACAAAAAAAAGTAAGTCTAGTTCTTTATGTCACTCCTGTGTATTAGCTTTCAGTTTACCCCTTTAGCCTCACAAAAATGCCATGGAATTTTTACATGGAAGGAAGTGATCAAATCATTTTACCCCTCAAAGAGTGCAACTGCACAATTATATTTACTCTCAAGACACAGAATCAATTTTGATTTGAAAGCAGAAATGGCAACTAGTGCATCATCATTTCCTAAGGCACCTACGTTTTTCCCTGGAGATATTCTACCATAATAGTGATCACAATAGACCATACTTGTCTTATGAGATTTGACAAGATCACAACCTAAGTTCCTTTGGCTGCAACTATACCTTCTTATATCAGCAAAACACTGCATAGTATGAAGATCCCACTGCTGAGACAAAAGCTAGATCAAACAGAATTTATATGCTGTGCATTGCTCAGACTTTAACAACTAACTTACCAAAGGATAATCACAGTACAACTTTATTTTGCACTTTCATCACTTAAGCAAAAATTAATAAAAAGGACTTAGATATGCAAACATATCATCCACGAGACTGGAAAAAACCACACATGCTTGGTTGACATTCATTTAAACAGGGAATTCTTTTCTAAAAGACTTCTGCTCCAAATGCATTAAAAAAGTCACAGACAGTCACAGAAAAGTAATAATGAACAGTATGTCTTATTATCCAAGAAAAACAGGGATTTAAGTACAGGATTATCCAAGAAAACTGATGATGCAAGAAAGGTGTCTTTTCTCCAGAAAAACTTAGAACATAATTTTAGGGAGGATAGAGGCAGTAACCTGAAGTACCTAAAATCATCAAACGCCACGGAAAGCAGTGCAGATTCAGAGCGGGGGCCCCTAGGGGATGAAGTCACATTCATTTTCTGGCTCCTTTTTCAGTGTTAAAACCAGTGACTGACTCACAAAGTGCCACCCGAAGTCTCTCTGCTGTGGGTACTAGGATACTGCATTCAGCCTTCGGCAAATCATGAGCTAATTAAGAAGGAAAGCAAAACACCAGGTATGAGGAACATCTGCAAAAAATCAATTTACAGAAGAAGGCACACTGAAACTCTGTACTTAGCTTGAGTGCCTAATACTGACAAAACAAATCCATATACAGGCACCCATGAGACAGAGCAAGTGGGGCTAAATGACCACAAATCATGGAGGCATGAAACTTCAGGAGGAGGATTAGATCATTTCACCAGAAAAAGTGAAACAGAAGTCTAACAAGAGAAAAAATGAGAAACAAGTATCAAGCAATGGTCAACTTGGAAAGAACAAGTTTCTTGTTCAGATGAAACAACCTCCACAAAACACGTGTAGCTGTGCCTATCACATGCTGTTGCGCTGCTTAAAATGTAATCCCAGCATATATTCCAGGGAAGAAAAGTAGGATTATAAAAAGCACTCCAGCTCAGAAAAGGGAGCAATGATGCTGTTAACTAAACTGAACACAGACCTTCCTGCAGAATATGCCCAGAGGAGAAAGCACGATGCAGGAACAAGAACAACCGGCACAACTTGAATACCGTCCCTCCCTCTCTCATTGACTGACTACATGACTTGGTGACTAAGATGCTTTTGTTACCTCTTTTGTAAAGCAGTGGTTAGAAAGGTGTTATGTCAGTGCAAAACTCATCTAATATACTGAAATTCTTTACCAACAGACAAGAATGGGAAAGAGACTGAATCTGGAATATTTGAACCATTTGAAACAAAAAGGTAGGCATCTAAGTGAAACCTGACATTTATCACTGGTAGGTGACAGGTAAACATTATGACATGCTGGAACACCAGTGACATTTCAGGGATACCTTGTACATACAAGAGCTAGCAAATAACCAAGAGACAACCTGAAAAAGGTTGCTGGTAATCACTTAATAAGACAAGGAATGGTTGAAACAAGGCTGACAAAAGCCCACTGGGAAAGTGATAGATGTAAACTTACTGTCACAGGTTGAGCATCAGAGAGACAATCACTGTAAAATTATTTGGAGCAACGTGTCAGGAGGTACATACTCAGACATTAGCTTTGCAGAATTTCAAGAAATAAAAGCATCAACTGCTTTTATTATTTAAATGAAGACATAGTTTACACATTAAATAATATTCCTGCTCTAGATACTATCTCTAACCCCTGCAAAGGCATTTTGTGTCTTCATTATCTATTTCCTAGAAGAACACCCAATACAGAGCAGAAAAGACAAGGTTCCTGGTTCCCCTGCCTCCTGTCCCCCACGTCCTACAGGCAGGAGAAGGAAAGGAAGTGATACAAGTACTGCTTGCACACAGTTTTGATAAAGACTATCATTTCAGTCCTTTTAACATCGTCCATTTACAGTGCTCAAACCCAATTACAATCATTAACAATCGGTGTCTCATGCGTCACTTCGGCGACACGTGACAAATGTCTGCGAACAACAGAAAATGCTGTCGCAGAGGAGAGGTATATGCTTTTCCAAAGGATCCCAGCGCTATGTTGCACAAGTGCTGAAATCAGCACTAAATCAGCATTAGAGTAATTAAGTAACTTTTTTCCACAAAAGACTATGGAGCTTTTCATTTTAACTACTCCTCACAAAACCTGATCACACAGCCAGGGCCTGCAGCATCATGGTGATAAATTCCCTGGAGGAAATCTCCTGCCACAAGCTTCCGTACATACAGATCAGATGTCAGCTAGGAGCCCTCCACCTAATCGCCATCCCACAGCACCAGAAGCAGGATCCTTATGCATAACAGTCATAAGCACTCCAATGGCACAGAAAGAGATCAGTGAATTAAGGTGTTAAAAATTAATAGTAATTTGAATAGTTAAATACTAATAGTTTAATTTGGAAGGAGAAAAAAGGATTTCTTTTGATGCTAGTTTGACCCCGCATCCTAGGTGATGGCACGATGATGATGGCAGGTGAAACAAATTAGTGTAACAAAACAATTGCCTGGAACCACAAATTGAATTTCAATGGGATACCTCATGCCGCTACAACCCAAGCAAGTCATCTTGTGGGGCACACCTCACTGGGTTCAGATGCAGTTTAGAAAATTAATAGGATAAAAATGTGTTTCGAGTATTTAACAAGAGGCAAGATAAGGTCAACCAGGAATAATCTTATAGCTGAAAAATTATACATATACAGTATTGATTCTTTTAACTCTCCTGTAATGAGAGGAAGGTAATCTTTGTCAACCAGAAAGAGCTTTTCTAGTTGATACATGTTTGGCATCCTAAAAAGTATTCACAGTGGGAAAGATGAATGATATGTCACTAGTCCTGTCACCAGTGACCGTACTAACACTGGCAAAACTGCCGTATTTCCGAAGAGCTCACAAAAAGCAGCCATGCAAAGTAGGAAGAAAAGTTCAGTTGCGTTAACCCTATGAGAGGCCTGAATGACAGCACATAATGCAGCCTAGCATCACATTCTTACTTCCAACAAGAACGGTGTCTAGGTGTGGGGCTTTGGAAATAGTCCAATACAGCTCAGTAGGTCCGGGCTGGAGGCGTGACAATGAGGGAATATAAGGAGAAAATAAGCATCAGGAGATCCGTCCTTTCCTTTTCACCAAAAAATGTGAATAAATAGCTGTAGCACAATAAAGGGGAAATGTGTTAAAAACTGAGTATGTTTAACATGGACAAATGATGGCTTAAAATAAGCCTGTAGCATTCTGTAGGGAAGAGTCAGCTATACAAAGCATTTTCTAACTTCAATGTTTCTCTGAAACTTCACTAGCCCAAGCACCCATGGGGAAGTAGTACATTTGGACTGGGTGAACCAATGGTTAGTTCCAGACCCAAAATAATTTCCATCTTTTGTTTCTAACATAAAGGACAGTGACAATTTTTGGCTCATGACTGCATTTTCCATTCTTTTTCTGAACAATTCATGGGAAAGATTCATATTTTAGGCTTATTCTCTTTGAAATAATTACTTGGCATTATTACAGCCTGTGACTTTCTGTTGTAAGGTTTTCAAAAAACCTTTCAAAAAGAAACATTTGTTATTCTGTGATGCTCGCTGAGTGCCATTTCTTGCTTGAGAAGGCACAGTGTAGGTTGAATAATAATAATAGAGCTATCAAAAGAAGATCATTAACTACAGCAGGATTATCACCTCATCGTGGGACAGGCTTTCCTCATTTTCTGTGTAGGCTGGGAGGGATCACCACATCTGTGATCAATGCTGGTATGATAACCATTGGATCAGCCATAGAAATATAACAGATTAAAAGATGATAAACAGCACTAAAGGAAAAAAACCAAAGTGAAAATGGGGTGGTCCTGAACTACATGTACAAAGGAGGGAACCTCATAACTCAGGTTTCTATCAGCTGTACACAGAAAGAGGAGGCGGCACGGGAATAAGATACAAACTAGTTTCATTTGCCAGTAAGAAAAGATACAGGATGACAAAGCCATGGAACGTTATATAACAGAACGCAAATAGCTTTAGAATCTCTGAAAAAAAATTAGCTAATGAGCAACAAATGCAACTCAGTGCTAAAAAAAAAAAAAAAGAGGTAATATTGAGGCTCAGAAAGAATAAACTCGAATGGAAATGAATTGAGATGAACTAGAACAGAATCTTTAACAGTATTTTCTGTGAAGCTAAACAAAAAGTGTATACTTTATATGCTAACAGAAACAAAAAATGCAAGAATGTGTCTCTACAAGAACGACTAATTCTTACAAAGTTTTGCACATTCTTTCCAGTTTTTATAAAAGAAAAATGAAATAGAATTTAAAAAGCAGAGGCGAATCAGGAGCATCACTGTCTGCACCAATTCACAAATGTCAAGAAACTACAGAAAAAAATGCAGAGGTCACCATTACACAATGTCTGAAATTGATATTTCACTAAGGCCAAATGTTCCTGCCCCCCACTGCAGTTATACGCAGTTTAAGGGTCATCATTTGAACAGTTACAGACAGGAAAAAGAAAAAAAAAAAAAAAAGATAAGTTTACAGATATTTACAGGAGCAAAAAAATCCTGCAATAGGATTTTGTGTGTAATCTCTGCTTCACTGTACAACTAAGGTAACTGATTCACAAACCTACTAAGATACTCAGTGCGCTCTTGTTTTGAAGGATCTTGAATGATTCAAATGGAAATATCTTAGCACTATAATTATTATTGTTGTTGTTGTTGTTAAATAATCTTCTGGCTGTTATTGTCCTTTGACTATTGCTTCTAACAGATTGGTTTAAGTCACATCAAGTTCACCTAATCTAATTAGATTAGATATTTCATAATAACCTGACTGCCTTTCCAGACACAATTTTACTTTTATTATCTGTTAAGTAGTCACATTTTTATATTATATCTTAAAATGCAAGGACATTGAAAATAATGTATTGTGGCCAACTGAGATTATACCAACAAATAACATTTGAAGGATTTAAACAGATAGCAGCAATTATCCTCCTCTTTGTGGAGCATGAAAGTGCTAAAAACGATTATTCTTCCAAGATCACTATAATATTCATGTACCTACTTAACTTTCTTCCTTGGAAGGTCCCATTTGTTTTCTTTAAAGAAATGAATAAAAAGATTTAAAAGATTATGATTACTCAGTACTTAGGAGAAAATGAATAGCAGATACGACAAAGGTATGTAAAATGAGTATCAGAACGTAAGGAACTCTCTTACCCAATAAAAAAAGGCTCTCTTGCTTGGTGAAATTAAAGGGAAGAAAAATCAGGGTGGACAGACAGAAACAGTCATTTCACAGAACAGGTCTAACTGATAAAAGACTTTAGGTGGTATTAAGTCCAATAATATTCAAAACAGTATCCCTTCAAAGCACATGAATAGCATTAATAGTTTCACTAGCTAGGATTTAATTATGAAACTATTGATTGTTATGGTTCAAGGCACAAAATGATCATTAGATGGAACCAAGAAAAGAGATTCCTTCTATGATATAGTTGCAGGGAGGCCTACGTTTTCTCAGATACAACCAACTTGGCTATCAGAGAATAAATACTAGGTCAACCGCAGTTCAAGATGCCAGGTTCTAATAAAAAGGCAATTAATTTTATCTGAAAAAAAGAAACAATCACGGATTTTAGACTGCTATCTGAAGAGACCTCGGGCAGGAGGGTATCCGGGATTATTGTGTACAACAAAGGGCCTTCCATCTCAAACCACTTTACTTATTTGTTCTTCAGGAGTTCAGCTGACAGAAGACCAAGTTTACACTCAGTTTGGTTGTGGGAAGGAGAAAGAGTGGGAGGCTGGCCTTCTTGCCTTCATCTGAGGCTAGCCGAACCGCTTCACGCAGCAGTGCAGGACTACTCCAGTTCATTCAAGCAGGTGTTACAAGAGAGGAAACTCTGAATGTGCCCTCCATACTCCTTCCTGCTGATCCTTAGCTAACATAGAAAGGGCAGGTGAATCGTGCAAACATAGACATCATGGAAGGCAAAAGGATAGCTGACACTTCAAAGATTAGATTTGCATTTTTCTTTATCAGAAGGCATTGAGTAAAAGGAATTTTTTGATTGCTTTGCATTAGAAAAGACTAATGTGTTCAGTCGCACTATATAAAGTTTTAACATATTCAATGAACAAAAACTATCTTTCATTTTAGGCGAAGCAAGCAATTGGGCAGAAATTATTAAATCTTTCATAACCGTGGAGAAGGCTTTTAGTTTTCGTTTCTGCAATGCCCGTCTTAAAGAGGTCACGTAAAAATTTTGAGAAGCAATGTTAAGTTTGCCTGTGTAGGGTGCTGGACTAATTCAGTACTATAGCATTTTCAGGCTACCTGGTGCCATACCAGGTGGACAGCAGTTTGGGTTTATTCTTCCTATGGTGCTTCTTGTGTCTTATCTTTACAATCTTTGTTTCTAAAAGGTAACATCATATTGAACAGTGAATAATCAGAGAGTGAAAAAAGTATCACAGGATCTTCAGACCACCATTGCTTATATGGCAAATTTCATTTCTGTCAAAATGCACATCTAATACTAGGAATGAATACTAATAATAGTAATGAATAGAAATAAGGTAAGAAGCACCATCTGTGTAAATTTCATAGCTTAAAAAAAAGGGACTCTAGCTTTATATTCCTAAGACTTAATTGAATAATATAAAAAAATGATTCTGAGACGATCACCAAAAGTGCTATTTTTCAGAAGATATAAAAGAAAAGGTCAGAAGACTTTTCTCTGCACAGAATTATTGTGGTCATAGAGTTGTCAACAAGGAGAAAAACAAGCAGGATTCATTAAAGAAATCATGGGAAAAGGTCCTCCATGCTAGGAATTTACTTTTTTTTAACATCATAAAAGACGTGGTTTTGTTTTTTTTTAAATAAGCAACCTCTGTTCAGAAAGTAGCTTGCACTCCTAACTTAAATCCATTTAGAGGAAAAAAATAGTCTGAGATATTAAAAGACTAAATCAATAATAGTCTGAGGTACAGCTGTTTACAGAGTTAATGCCCACAATCACTACCCAAGCATGCTTAATTTCTATTCCATTGTAGCACATAGAAAGGAGAGACAGAAAAGTTCATCAAAGCGGAGTCCAAAATATATATAGTATGGAGTTCTTCCAGAGATTTGCTGACAATCCGTTACCCACATTAACATTCACAAAGGAATGGAACTTAAAATTTTGCAGCAGATGCTTAGCACTTTGCAGGCTCAGATCCAGCCTGACAAGTTTTACTTTTGACTGGAAAGCCAACACGTGCCTGCAGCAGAACCAGTAGCAACCTGCGGCTCAGCACCTTACAAAATCTTTCCAATAACTTGAGTAGTTCTGAAGTCTTACCCTGACTTTCTGTAAGGCATATCTACATACTGACTTTGTTTAGTATACAAATTGTGAACTGTTAAGAGTTGCACCGTGCAAATAAAGCTCAGGAAAAACAGCTTTTTGTTTTGGTAGTGGTTTATCCTTAAACTACCTATTGCTGGAAAACCTATATAACTGGGACAATCTGCAACACAGGATTGAAAACTGATCCATTAATATCCTTCACAAGCTGTCTGAATGTACTCATATGCCAAGCACAATAAGCACTTAACCTTAATGCAGCATTAGTTTCTATAGTTCTCTGTATTTTCCTAATCTGTTTTAAACTCAACGTCACAAGTTAGCCGTGTTAAGAACACCAGGCTTTCCACTGGAAGAGAAATTTGGACTATAAAGGCAGTTAACCCATTGAAATAACATAAGAAAATCATCTTTACAGACTCCAGAAAAAAGTATCAACTAAGAGCTTCAGATTTCAAAAGAAGCATGAATTCATTTTGTCAGTGAATTAACTACAAAACCAAAACCCACATAGGGTAATAACTACTCTTGGTCCCTGATCCAATTTATGGATCCTGACAGGCAGCCTAATGGCACAGATGATTTTTAATAAATCAACAATCTCAGAGCAACAAATCAAAAGCAGCAGCAACTTAAGAGACCTCAGAAACCAGTTTGACAGTAGACCTAAATAGCCATATTTAGTTTGATTTCTACCAGCTAGAAAACCAGCGTCCAGATTTTGTGGATTTGTAGGTAACCTCACATTTAGCAACCTCAGTGTTGACTGTAACCTACTATTTAGCTATGTAACTTTTTTATATGAAGCCACACGTAAGAAAAAAAACCAAACCCAACCCTCCCTGCTAATCTTCATAACTGAGTTTGTGCCAAGTCAAAAATGCTTATATGACTATGTATTAATAAAACATATGCAAAAGGCTGGTTCCTTGAAAAAGAGGCCTGCAGATATTACATATGAGAATATTAAAGGGCTGTTAAATTCTCCAATCTCATTATAGCTTTTTGTTTCCAGAGTTCCTTTAAAAAAAAAAAGTTACATTTCAAATTCCATTAATGCCTTGGATTAAGTCTTTCCAGCTGACTTTTTATACAACTTCTTCAGTTTCTGTGCAATAAGGAAGCCCTTCACTGTCTTTACAAGTATCATCAATAATGTTCAGCTGTGGATACTCAATCACTCAAAACTTGTCATAAGTTTTAGGAGTCCAGATGGAACAAGGCTGCTCTGTTGCCCTTAAAAACAGTCCTTTCTGTTTCTTCTGGAAGCATCAACCATGAAAGACAGCATGTGTGTTTATATCTTTCACTCTGCCTGGTGCCCTAAGCAAACAATTCTGTAAGATCTGCCATTTCTGTAACCATCACACATTTCACATCAGCTAGGAATTTTATTTAACTTTTTTATTATTATTAATTTAATCTGGAACTTCTTTATTTTAATAATCCCAGTCAGTGGTTCAATTCTAACAGCAGCAACAGGAAAAAATGCAAAGAAACCTACATCATCATGTGCCCTATACATCTTACTTGAGCTTGCAACAGTCGGAGACACCAAATCTGGGCAGAGAAGAGTCACTTGGACTGAGGATTTTGACTCTTCACTGATGAGCAGAATAAACCTAGTTTCCTAAGTGTGGAGCAAAGAGATCTAAAGATTGTAGTAAGTGATTTTAGCAGGCCAGGCAGAGAAACAGGGAACTGAATACACTTTTAATACATTTATCTACCCTTGTTCCTAGAGAGAAAGGATTAACCCCCATGCCTAAGACAGAACCCCAAGCTAGGTGGGGTCATGGTAGCAATGAAAGACATTGAGCCTATTGACATCCACACTGCAGTGAGATGTTCCTCAAAAGGCACACTCTAGTCCAAGCTCAGATTATAAATGTGATTTTCTTTGGGATTTCATCACAGTCTCAGACATGTGAAGTTCTCTACACTGTTGCTGAAGATCTCACATATACCCTGAGCCCTCCAGTACCCCGGGAGCAGGTACCGCATGCTGCCGCACACAGTGCGGGGCTCTCGCAGGCACGGCAGTCAACACACAGCTACCCACTCCATTAGGTCACAGAAAGCCTGCAAGACGTTTGCTTTGCAGTACTCTGCACGTGCAAGCTCTTTTTCCCAAAGGTGAAAGAGTACTGATAATGCAATGAGGACAAGGAGTGAAGGGACCTACACCGAAGAGAAGGGTGTGCAACAGCAGAGCAAGATTAGACGGAGTCTACCTTGTTGTTTTTCCCCATTCTGTTACAAAGTGCATCCAGGCGCTGCAAAGCCAGGCGAGATAACTATTTACCTTTTCCATTCATAAATTACTTATAATTGATGATTTTGCATAATGCATCATAGGGACTCTTAAAAGTACGTAAAGAGTGAAGTAAAAGGACAGAGCATTTATTTAGCTTAGTGCTGAGCAGATACTACTAGCATATGCAAGAAAGACAATAACATTTTATGTTGTGGTGGAATGTGATTACATTTGGAATGTTTCTGCTTTATTGCAAAGCCACATTTATGGCCTAAGTAAAATACAGGATGCAGCTCAGAATTGAGTAGATACCAAGGAATCTATCTGAAAGCAAGGCTCCAAAGATCAAAAGGTTCCTCTGTCCCTTTGTGGACTGCATGTGTGCCTAAATATACACATTCTTAATTTCCTGTCCGGAGAAGAATTTGCTGTCCGATATTCCACAGAATACCACTATTAACATTTGTGCTATTTTTAAAGCAAAAAAACCAACAACAAACAAGCAAGCCAAATAAGGACAAATGGTAGATAGTTCAGCATTACAAAAGCTTATATAGATTAAATTTTGTGAAATAGAACCCCCCCCATTATGAGAAGCACAAAGCAGACTAAACCAAATGCCTAGGATCCTGAAAACATGGAAACTTTTCTTCACCACCAATAAATAGGAAAAAATATTTTACCCTTACAGGTCATTAAGCTGTCTCTCCATGGACATCCTTATCCTTTGCTCGGCGGCCCTGTTTTCTGGCCCCTTCTGCTATCATCTGTCGTAACAGGAAAGCCGTCCCCAAAACACCCGATTATCTTAGTCTAGTGGCATGAACTGCATTTTCTAAAAATAAGCTTTATTTGTAAACTATGAAAAGAAAAAAAGAATCTAAGCACATAAAAATGGCAATAAATTATTCTAATGGGAGCATGATTAGCAAGACTAGGTCATTCATTTGTCTAGCTCTGTCCCACTTCTCTCACAATGAAGAATAAGAGTTATTTCTGGGAGAGTCAGAAAAATCCCCAGTTTGAGCAATTATTACATGCAATCATGTAACTAAATAGGAAGTTTCGTACTAGGAGGCAAAAAGCCTACAGCAGAAACCATGAAAATATTAACTACAAAGTGACAGATCAAAGCACCTCTCTTTATCCCCCTCCCTGCACTATTCCCAAAGGCTGTATTTCTTAAGGACCAAGCAAGTCTGCTTGCCAGTGGCAGCTCCTCTACACCCTTAAAATTATTTCACAAACATTTCAGAACTGCAAGACCACCAGATTTATGGTTATTCACTGATGTTTACAAATCCAGAAATACATTTAGGATAGCTAGGTTATCAAATGTACTAGCATTCACCTGCAAATATTACCCATAATACATCTTTATATTCTTGTTCGTAGACAGAACCCCCTAGCGCACACATTTCTGCTGGGGAGGGGTGGGAAGTTCTCTGAGAAGCTGCAGAACCAGCAAAGCAAGAGTTGGACAATCTACAACGCATGTCTAACCAGGGCTTACACAAAACCTTAGACACTTCAAACAAATAAAAGATGCCCGTCATTGAACCAAGGTCCTAAGGTCTTTTCGGTATCAAAGACTGCTTAGAAGGTGGTTCTTTGATCACTTGTATACAGTAATTGATGCTCAAGAATCAATAGTTGTTAATAAAATATTAGCTTTCTCCCAATCAATATGCACACTTCTATGAAATATTTAGCACAGGTATAAAAATAAGATCATAGCAAAGAAAGAAATATAAATATGTTATTTCCTTGCATATAAAATACATGCTTAGATTAAAAACAGAAAAACCAAGGCCTGCAAAAGCCTCTGTCATACATATTTCTCACTGTCAGAAAAGCCCATCAGACATAAGCACCACCAACTTCATGGAAAATTTTCTGTTGAGCTTAGCAAGCTTTACATGATTCCTTTGTTTCAGAAATAAAGGCCTTACTCAGGAAATCATAAATCCAAGCAGCAAATACAAAGATTCAAAGGCAGAGCAGCAAAGTGCTGCACATTTCACAGATATGCCAGTTGTTCCTTGGCAGACTAGTCTCATCCACCGTGACACACTGCCTTTCAGGAGGAAATCCCCAAGTCTCACACTTTCAAATCCAAGTTAATATACTGCAAGTTCCTGGCCTTTCTAGAAGTCCAGTGATTGCATCCCTGATCATTTCCATCATTCCTTAAATCAAAGTGGTAGGAATTTGGCACTCCCATGTTTCAATGCGAATGGGCTCCTCTTCCTCTGCATGGGATTTCTTTGGAAGAAATGCATACGTACATGCCATACACTGTACAGATTTTGGTCACAGCAGACTCCAGATACTACACACTGCAAGTTACACACGTGCATACTGGAGGAGCATTTGAGCCTTTTTCCCTAATGTTTTCCAACAGTAATGCACTCATTACTACTGAAATCAGACAAGCCATATAATCCATTCAAGCACCAAAAGCAAACACTACAGAGAGTCTGTATCTGGCCATTAGTCACCCATCTGACATTTCTTCTTTGTCTAGGTGAACAACGTGTTTAGACAGAAAAAGAGGATATAGCAGGGAAAAAAAGAGAACTCCTATCAGCGTGGTCAGCGTTGTGCGTGGCTAACCAGCCTTTGGCATCAGACATTATCACGACCCAGGACTCTGAGAATCAATATGGGAGGTTTAGGACACATCTGTCTGTCTGACTTGCCAACTCCACGCACGCTGCATCTCTTACCTGGGATCATTCTTTAGAGCATCTTCCTTGACACACACCAACAATCTTGCAGCTAAACGCAAAAAAAACCTTTGTGAAATACCAAAATTTTGGGGCACAGGCCCAGAATTTTCTGAAGGGAAGACAAGAAGTTATGAACAAAACCCCTTAGAATATTTTTGTACTGTTCAGCCATAAACCTAAAAATAGGCTTTTAAGTTGCAGATGAGAAGAATAAAGCATATTCATGAAAAGAGTTTTTAAATATTAAAAAGGACTGCAAATAGAAAGGTCAAAGCATTCTCCGTGTTCACTGAGAATATGACAAGAGGTGATAGGCTTAAACTGTGGCAAGGCAGATTTAAGGTAGCCATTAAGCAAACCTTTCTAAATGGCTGAGTAAGTACAGCGGGCAGGAACAAAAAGGGTATTAAGGAATTTGCCTCACTGAAGTTGTTTGGGTTTTTCTTTAAAAACAGATAAGACAGAGGATGTTTCAGAGTCCATGGATCTTGCCTTGAGGAGGAGTGGTGAACCAGACGCCTTTCTCTATGATTCAGTTACTTCCATGATTTAGTAGGAGAGTTCAATTCTGTGTCTAAAGAACAAAGAGTTTGTTACAAATGATTTCTAGAAACAGAATACAGCACGGGGGAATTTTTTGCTTGTTTGGACAGAGAAGATGACAAACCCTGGCTGTTAGAGCTCCAAAAGATCAGAACTTGATTGAATAAACTCTTTCCCAAAAGCAAGTTACACTCCTGAAGGCATTAACACTTAATGTGGAAGCAGATGACTAAAACATGAGAGCTTTTTGCTTCCAGCCACTGACATCGATCCTGCAGCCGCTGCATGTTTTCAAGATAGCATGTTCCCGCTAAGAAATTAGTGTGGTGGCTCTCATTCCATCTCTCACCTCATGGACTGTTTGTAGTAATGTCTAGATTTAGGAAAGAGATCAAGAATTCATGGGCCATAGAAATGGATTTATTCCGACTGTATCAAGGAGAAATCCTGCCATAAGAGAGCTCAGGACAAATGCTGACCAGATGACATGGAAAGGCTTGCCCTTGCTTGTCTTCAGGCTAGACAGCTTCATTCATGCGTTATTAAATCAATACTATTATTTTTAAGCATGAGCTTAATACTTAAGTTTATGCATAAGCATGAACATGCATATGCAAAACAATTCAAAATACTGCATTTTTCTGATAGCATATACACCAGCATAAAAGGCTGTAGCCAAGAAATAATGTAAAAATGCTAATTATGCCTAAGCCAAGAAATACAACTATCAGCATGATTTGCGGTCAGCTGTTTAATTAATTTTAGTACTAATAAAGTTACAGAAAATCAATGTGTCAAAAGGACTTGAAAGGATTACCAACTACTCTGGACAAATTAGTAACACTTCCATGCCTAGAGCACAGGAAAGCACAAAGATGTTTAATTAAACTATTTACCAGTGAGGAATTTAAATCACTATAAATATTACATTTTTAGTACATTTTTTCCTCAGATTGAAAGCACTTAGGAGCAAATAATATGCAGATCCCCAATGGCATTTTTTTAAAGGAAGAAATGTAAAAAAATGTTGCAGTTAAATCCAGCAAATGAAGGTGAAGTCAGGAACAAAAGAATGTAACATGGCATTTAATATTAGAGGACTGGGGAATAATTCAACTCCAAAGTAACAAAAGATGTTACAAAACTGCATGGAAAAAGGAAAGAGAAGATTTATAACATGAAGGTCCCATGGTTACTCAGGGCCCACGCACACTGTGCTTCAATGAACTGCTATTGTTTCTTGAGAAAATATCAATACCTATAAAAAATAAACCTCACTATTCACTGAATCCTCGTTGGTGTAAGTCTGTGTTTTTCCCATGAGTAATTTTTCTGGCTCTGATCACTAGACTCTCCGATGCTGCCACTGTCTCAGCATGAATTTGGGCAAGATGCTCCACTTCTCTGTGCCTCAGCTTCCCCTTTTCCAAAACAGCAACTAAATACTTGCCAGCCTTCTAGGGATGCACTGAGAAGCTACCTTATCCATGTTAGTACAGCATTCTCTGACAATACAAAAGAATCATCCTTTTTAGTATTATTATAAACAGAGCTTCCCTATGGCAAGAGTGCAGCAATTATCTCTCTGTGGGACTTATCTAAAGCCAAAACAAATGTGGCTGAAAGCTTTCTATTGAGTTAATGGCTTTTGAGTCAAGACCTGCGTGAGTATGAGTCATTTGACGTGGAGTCGCTCCATTTTTGTTTTGCTGGATTGACTCAATACTCTTCTAGTCTTCTGTTGACTTGTCCCACAGAGCAAAGAAATGCTCTCTGATGCAGGCAATACCCACCGGTGCATAGATTACCTGCTGCTGAACTTGGCCAACAGCCCACTGAGGGACTTGAAACAAATATTTCTGCGTTTCAAGGCACCTGGAACTAAATGACATTTCCCTTCACACTTCTGGGAACAGAGATGCTTTGACTGCAGTTCAAACAAAAGAGTGCTATTTAACACTAGGAGCTAGGTGCTGTCCTACCTTTTAGCACCGGCCACATAAGGACCTCAGGAAAGGAGAGACCGGCATAAGAGTATTTTGTGCCTGCTGAGTTAAAACAATCATAGTGTCGTCCATTCAGGTTGGCTTAAGATCAAGTTCCAAATGCATCTGGAAACGCCCGAGTGTTGCTCTGAAGATGCAGTACAGTGAAAAGACAAGCACACAAATTAAAAATAAAGATGCAGCCCGCAGAAGGACAATGGGCCGTCCTTAGCGTGTAGAGGACAGAGTGGACTCCGAAGCAGGGAATGCTTTAGAGAAGTGTATATCGATGTATTAGTGCCAAGTAAAATCAGGAGGGTCCAGATCTGCATGTCGTCCTTCTCCCCAGTCATACCCATTGTGCTGAACATCTGCTACCTAATCTATACATGGTGACACATAACTATGACCCCAACCCAATTAATATTTTCATAATGTTTCTTTAAAAATGATGTAGTGCTCAGCAAGATATTCACTAATGATATCCTTTAGAACAGCAAGATCTAAAGAGGGCTCTTCCCCAAAATATACCTGAAAACTATTCCACGACAGGCCTACCTTCACTGCTTACTGACCCAGACTTGGGTTTTCAGCTGGCAGACACGTCCACCAATTCACTAACTCCGGCCCATCATGTGAACAGTGGTAACATTTGTTTACTGACCTCTATGAACATCCAAGACCCTGCACAGTATTTTGAAAGTTCAAGTGCTACACCAAAAATATTAATGTTTCTTTCTTGAATGCTAATTTAGTTCACTGAAAAGGAAATGGGGGAAAAAAGGGGTCAGTAGATTAGATTGCAGAAATAGCACCGTCTTTCAGAGAGACCGTATTATCAACTGGCTGCCTAAAAGCCTCTCTATTCAGGTCTTTTTCAAACACATACAGTGGCTCTGGATGAGAGGCCAGCAGCCTGCCCTTTGAGATTGCCACTTCACCACTGTGAAACTTGCTGCATTGTTAGTATTATTATGGGGTCAACTACACCACCTTGAACCTGACAGGTAAACTCGAGCAACAAAAATCTAAAGGCATCAATTTTAGTGATAGCAAACAATTTGAACAACGTTTGTTCTAACCATAGCAGGAAATTTCTGCAGTTGAACTGCCTTTCACAGATCAGGGAGAGGAAGAAGGGAAGAGCAGAAGAAGGGGGCTGCTGGCTTTTCTCCTTGAAATGGCAATTTCTCAGAACTCTAGGTTTTTCTGTGCTTTAGGCACAAGTTTTCCAATAACGTGCTGCAGAGGGGCTTGTTTTGAAAGGTGCATTAGATTCAAAACTGAATGCTACTCCAGAAACCATACAGGATGGAAGTGAAGGGGCTTATGGGATAACCTGTCAAAATCATTAGTTTTTCTTATTTCCTCTTCCCTACCCATACTGTAAATCAAATTAGCATATAAACTACAGACTAACATTTAAATTCTAAGACTTCTTCTAAGCAATATATTTCTCTATAACATCAATATTTCCACAGAATTAAAATATTGAATGATATATTTTGAAAATACTTCCTCTTTCTGCAGTAGATAAGGGCTTGCTGTTTGCAAGTAACATAATTATTTTAGTGGCGCATTGTTTACAGAAGCCAAAAGAAGTAAAAGAAGTTCTGTGAACACACAAAATGAGGACTTAAAAAAGGTTAAAAGCACAGTCCAGTATTCAAATATCACACAGAACTGCACAGCTCCACAGTAAAACGTGGAGATGGATTCCTTTCACAGAGGAACAACATCTGTCAGCGTAGCTTGGTACACAAAGAGGAGGGTGTTTGCACACAGGTCGCACTGCTTTTTGGCAGAACATGCTACTGACATATGTTGGGTGGCCAGATAACTTTCTATACTATTTCTTGAAAAGTTGCCACTGGAGCAAAGTGGGCCGAGTCATTCTCAAGTCCAAAGGAAGTTTCTTCATTTTGCAAAAGGGCCATGAGTAATACAAGCAAATAGAGGATAAAAGTCTCTTGGCACTCTTATTTGTAAAGGTCTGGTTTAAGTTTTATGCATAATTAGTGAATATTTGTAGGAAATAAAAAAAATTAAAAACCCAAAAGAGAGCATCCAAGCCCAGTAGTAACTGCTGCACAAAATGAGACAAACAACTTATTCTTTGAATGACTGCAGGATTTTAGGAAGTTTTCAGTGTGTCATGCAGCCCCAAGGAAAACATTGCAAAATGAGGGTATATTTTTTTCAATGGTTATCAGAGATATTCAAAGCCAGGAGTCTTTATCACGATTGTAGTGATTGTCTTCATAGAAAATGCCAGTACTATGCAAAAACAGATGAGACTTCCCCCCCCCACTGTTATCTTGTCATATCAGCACCATATATCGTTATTGCAGATAACTTATAGCCTATTAGGATGAAACAGCATTTGTTTACTTGATTGCACGACAGTGGGATATAGAAACTATATATTGTAGTTTCAAACTACAGCAACTCAGACATATACATGCATTTTCAAAATCATACCACAGAACAGATGCACTTCATCAAAAATAAAATTACAAGATTTTTATTATGTAATTTATAATGCTTCAAAAAGCACAAAACTAAATAATGCGCTTTTGAAGCAAACATCCAAACCGATATGTTAGAAGAAAGCAACCCAAGAAAACTTATTTTTCACCAAGCAAGCAGGGTAAAAACCTGTGGAAGTCAATAAAATGCTTTAAATCAGTAGATTCCAGTAAATGAGAGCATCTGGAGCAGAAATCTTGCTGCCACTTTCAGAATGGGCAAGACTGTGGTTTACCTGAGTACAGATAAACAACCTGTCAGTGTCACAGGAGGGGGCTGAAAGAAGCTTCCTATTCAAGGGTAACTTTTCTTAATAAAGCTGTCTTTCACTCAACAACTTAATTAACATTCGGAGCTCAAAGCTCTAGGAATAGGTGGGCAGAAAAAAACTAATGTACCTTTCTTGGTGAACGTAGGTTAAAGTTATTGCTAGGCTGACTAACCTGTCACAAAATACCATGGGATGAACCTCAACACACCGGGTCTTTTGCGAGACTGAATATTGATTATTTGTTAAATAGCCACTACTTAATTTTAAATAAATAGTTCAGAATTTAATATAATTGTAGACTTCATAGAGAATATTATTTTAGTCACTCTGTCTCTGTGACTGCATTTTCTACGCAATCAGCACAGCTTCCAATACAGTAGCTTCTTACCGATAACCACGGGAAGTTCCTACTCCACAGTTCTGGTGATTGGAAATAGGAAATAGTATTCAAAAATTGTTTTGGGGAAAAAAGTTTCATCAACACCAAAACAGTACAAATTAGTTTCATTTGAGGAAGATGCAGAATTATAAGAAAACACACTGGAAGGTGCACATTTAAAATTCAGCAATACCAAATTAATTTAGTTTTGCTCAGTTCAAATGTGACCTCGCATTTCAATATTCACTTCATTTCTTTTTATAAAGATAAAACCCTCAACATAAAATTGAAATATTTCATTCAGCTCAGAAATTTCTTCTGACTTATGGCTCCCACATATCACTGCCTTCCACCTTCTGAAAGCCACCAGAGCTCAGGAGCCAGCCACCAAGGCCACCAAGCACAGGCCTGCCCAGCACCACACAGGATCTGCTCCACGGCAGATGATGACTTTGTACCTCGAGGAATTAGACGCAGTCTTCCCAAAACATGATACCTCCTGCTCTGTGGAATAACTCTGCTTTTAGGTCAACAGCATACAAAATACAAGCAATGCTGTGCACATGCCTTAAGCACTTACATTTGAAACTTGTTAACCCTTATCTTGAACCCATTAGGGCCTGACCCCCCCCACACAAAATTCAGTGGCAATCAGAATGCCAACCCACCTCAGGCTTTCAGATCTGTCTCCAAATGCATGGTTCAATAACAAGATATTTTCTCATTTATTTTGTCTGAATAAAGGGGCATAAATTTAAAAAACTAAGTAATAGCTACAATCTGTTTTGCCTGTGCCTGCTATACGTTGGTACCAGCATGAGAGGGAATTAGTTAAGTATTTGCGCCTGATTTATTTTATTATTACATTTATTTTTTTAAGATTCATGAGAGGAGAAGTCTGTATAACCATAACGCAATATACAAAACCAGCATTAGTGCTTCTATTGTACAACACTTAAATACATTTATTATTAAAACGTATAATTATTTCTAGATACAACAGGCAATGAACCAAGTTTCTCCTCATCTATATTACATACTTTCTGTACTTTTTAACTGTGATGTCAAAAAAGAAGTAATTTTAGCAAGATAATAAAGCTGCAAGAAATTGTTATCTCACTCATTCTATTATTTCATTCTCACAGCGGTTCTGGATTTTTTGTGTGCATGCACTTTAAATGAACGTTCACCCATTACTGTCAAGCAACTTATCCTACTACTTCACACTTTTTCTGTAAATCACAAATACCCTGCTTTCTAAACCATTTGCATGCCTAATGATAGTGCCTTGCTGGAAAGGAACATTAGGAAATTAGTAGTGAATATAAGAAAAGAAAGTGTCAGATTATCAAAAACGCTTTCCCCATCACTGTGAAGGCTGCTACCTCACACCGCAAACATATTTAGAACAAAATTTAAGGTCTGAAACTTTTCCGACACGGCAGATCATAAAAGACCAAGAAAAACTCAAAAGTTTACTTAAAAGACACCAATTATATGGAAATAATGACTCTCTGGGCAAAATAAAAATCAGTTTCCTGACAGATACTTAGTATCAGTCTCTCTCAAGAGGTGGGCAGGACTTTCCTACAGTTTTAATAAACTACATCATCCTAGCTACAAGACATGCTGTCATCATGAAAGTCAACATTCCTATGACCTTCCCTAAGGATAACATATGCATTACAATGTAATTATTCTGGGCTGGAAATCATTCTCATATTGAATACTCCTGGGCCATCTTTCCACTTGAGAAAATAGCTCACCCAACACAATTCTAAACGTGGTATTGTGTCAAGCTGACTTATTTCCATTTCAATAAATCTGCCTGATATTTTCCTCCTTTGCCAGACAGGTGCACCATTAAAATAATCCTCAGATCAGCCTTTCCGGAGAGTTTCGATTGAAAGATGTTGCCCAGTCAGGTGTAGTTGGACCAAGCGTTTCAGCAGCTTCTCACATGTTTCCCAGAGACTGCCAGGGAAGGTTCCTTAAAAACGTCTAGATGGAAATGAGACTTACCTACTTTCCGCTAAGGATTTTTAGCACTCATTTTGCTGACAGGTATTCAAAAAGAATCACCGGATTTATTGTCTAATGCTATTGCACTTGCTCTCTTTTCTAAATAACATGTGTCATAGTCCTGGATACATTTATTCTCAGCATTAATAATAACAATTGCCAAACCATATTTGCCTCAGCTCTGTTGAGAAAGCTTCTCCTCCTGGATCACTTCTCATGTTTCAATCCACCAACTAGTTTCAAACCACAGGTAGTAAAAACAGTATTTCTTCTCACTGCACGTGTGGTCTGATCTCAGCCTCTGCACCACGCAGGCAAGCCAGCCATGGGACACGAAGGGACCATGTCCTGGTTGACAACAGCACTCAGTGTGTGCACCACAGGGCGTCTTGAGCCACCTTCCAAGTTAATCCCAAAGGGCCCATGCATAGGAAAGGTACCTCATACCATTTACCCATCTCGCTTGTGCCTAAATTTTATGCCAGCAGAGGGCCAGCTGGTGTGTGGCATTTGTTATGGCACGGGGGCTAATTAGAAGCAAAGCAATACACACACCACAGAGTATAACACTGTATTGCCGTATACTTAAGAGCTCACCTGTACAGGAGAAATCATCCACACGGACATATCCCATGACACAGTCACAACGGTAGGATCCAGGCAAGTTAACACATACAGTATTGGCATGACAATAATGCATCTTGGCAGCACACTCATCGATATCTGCAGGGAAGAATAATCAAGGAAAGTCACAGTCAAGCTTAGTGAAATGAATAACATGACACAGTATTAGAATAAGAGAAAATAATTTCCATTTACAACTCCAAAGTCAATCTGGTTTAACTCTAGCATTAAAGAACAAGGCAAATTTAGTAGAAAAGTATTCCTTAAAAGAGAGCTAAAACTCCTGCATCATAGCAATGGGTTCCTTCCACTGTTCTTCATGAAATCCTAAATTTTTTTTAACTCTGGAAAAGTAACACACAGATTTGGGTTTTTTCCTATGACAACGTTAAAAGACAAATACTGATGCAGATATTTCAAACACATAAAACCAGCATCAGAAGTCTGCAACACAAACTCCTATCTCTTTCTGATCAGTAGACTAAAGCATGAAGGCACAGTAACTCTGTACAGCAGAATACCAGTTGCAGTGCTGGGTAGATATGGCATGGCAATGGTTGTCAGGGCAATGTAGCAGATTCAACCGCACAGTTGATCCGCAAGTATTCCAGACCTCCAGATTCACCCAAGTGAATCCCACTCTGTCCCTGAAACACACTTCTGCTGCAGAAGTTACTGAACAGCACTCTGTGCAACTTCCGCATCCCACACAAGGAGAACATTGAACCCATCACCTAAGCCCATTTCAGGGCTAAGGTGCCACCTTAACCCACCTAAGCCTGCTTTACATCATCCCAATGGAAAAAAAAGGAGTGGCAGCAACTTAACCACATACCTCTGTTTGCTTGAGCAATCTCTACTGCTGCTGCAAATCCAAATTTCAAAACTGTTTCACAATGGTGAATCAAACCTGTCATTTACTTGCCTGTTTAAATATCCCAAAGCTCTGCGATATAGTAAACTGTAAAATCTTCCCCTCTCCTTCCCCACAAAACCAGATATTATACTGAAGAATTCTCTTTATTTTTTTCTCAGCAGGAAACATTTTCCGCTTAGTAGCACAGTTTTTACGTAAAGTAATTCATGGCTTTCAAAAGATTAATTCTAGTGTTACATATGTCCACACAAAAAAGATGAATCAGACTCATTTTTCGCCGCCCCGCTATTACTTTCTCCTTGTTATTGATTGCTCACTCTCAAGAAAGGTATTAATTGACAACACAGCTGAAGAACTTCCTCTGTGAGTGGGGTACAGACCACACCCCACAGTGTGGTCTCCTACTGCATCCCTCCACAAAAGTATTTATCGAACACGTATCAAATTATACATGTTCCCTTTCCAGGTTAAGTAAAGGTGGCCCATCCACCTAGGTGAAGACCGGTAATTAATGTCTTTTGGCAGGACAGATGACGCATCATGACTCCAAGCCCATTATCGTCCCTACACACTATTGCAACCCTATTGTGTAGCACTCGCCCTTCTGCCTGAGATTTTGTCAGCCTCAGCACTCTCCTAGGGGGTCTGGCTCCTACTTAGATAGACAGATAGAAAGAATCAGTTTAATTACAAGTCATTAAGTAATACTGTTACAATTCATTAATTCATTAATTCATTAAGACCTTACAACAGTCCGTGCTCGACGAGCAAACGTATGTACAATATCTATTGAAGAAAATAACGCCCGATTCAATAAGCGACAAGCAACCTTTTGCTGTCGGGAACTGGAGAGTCCTAATTCTTTCAATAACTCATAATTGTAGAGACCAAGCTACAGTCTCCCTTCTCCCTCACCACATGGTGCTTATGTACGGAGACACAATGGAAGTGCTACAAGGAGTTAGTACCATAACATCAGGATTTATCCCCAGAAGATGGAGGAGTTCAATTGTGCACGTACTGAGTTCTTGGTTGCCTAAATTCAGGTATCCTGTTTAACCTCCCTAAACTGAAGTAGCTGCAGTTGAGATACGCCCACGCTTTCCAAGTCTCTAAAAATGAAACACATGGCAGCTATACTCACACTTTCTATACTACAGATATCTGCCCAGTAGGAACGACTAGCTGAATCACTTCATGTTGGCCACCAAACAGCTGTCGTTTGGCAGCAACTTCTGACTGCTGCCAACTTGGGCTGAATTAGAAATGATGGCCTAGAGGCAAAAGACTTTGTATACCACTGCAAACACCTTGAACTATCTCGTTCCCACACTTCTGTTGTTTCTGTTGCAGTGCCACTTGATGAAATGAATTTTAAAAAGTCAGGAGCATCAATATATGGAAGATAAAAGCCAAGAAAAATCCTCCCACATGTCTTGTTATCACGCCACTGAGTGCTAGAGCCACTTGGGAAACACTCAGGTGTTGACGTGTGTTCACACTGTTCTGCTTGCAGCCTCTTTTTAATAGGCTTTTGGAGCATAGCTTTGAGGATTTTTGTTCTTGCATATCTAATAATTTTCAAGCATAAAAGGGAAAGGAACGAAAAGACGTCTAAAAAAGAAAGCAAGAATGTCAAAACAGCAACCAATTCACCTGAAAATTAACCTTATGTGGTACCCTCTATCTCCAGTTTCTTCACCGAATTCACTGGACAACACTCCTTTCTTTCTCCAAAGGGAACTGAGAGGATTAAAAGTCTCAAAGGTGAAGGAATTTGAACTTTGTTTCATTGCAAGCAAGGCCCACATTACCGTAACACAAAATACAAGACTACCCAAGGATGAAAGGAAAATTCACAATCTATACGAAAATATCGCTGTGGGAGAACTTCTCAAAAGGAGACTAAGGACTTCAAGTGATGATTTGGCTACAAATAGGGGAATTGAGAACAGCTGACGCTGGGTTGGCTGCAGAAGTCCTTGAGTCCAGGAAGAAAAAGACTGGGCCTAACAAAGGAAGCAGAAGGAACAAAAGATCCCTCGCTTCAAGCTTTGTTCATTTATTTAACTCTACGCTCAATCTTTCTTGGTGCATTTTCCATAAAACTTTTCTGTATTTCACATGTTCTTTTACCTTTGCAGTATTAGCCTTCTACTAATACGCACATTTCCTTTACAAAGAATAATACTAAGAGATCAAAACTGGCTATAGCATTTTCTTATTAAGGCCTGTAGGGCAATGCTAAAGCTGTTGTTCTGGACCACAGTTCTACAAATTCCTGTGAAAGGTTAGGTATTCATCACAAAAAGCTTTGGGTTTTTCCTTAATAATGTTAGAGTAATATCCATAAAGCACACAGTGGTATATAGCAGCTCAGTTGTAATGGAACTCAAATTGTGATTCATGTGTATAGATTGCTTGTCGCATTTGAAATATTAGAGCTCATCTTCTAGTGGTCTTTTGAGGTGATAAAAATACATGATTTATGTTTCTCTCTAGACTGGTGAAGTAGTTTGTTTTTCTTTTAAAAAGGTATACTTATGGTCTTTAAAACGAGACTTGACACAGCATAACGATCATTCACATATCACCAGCTTCCAACTACATAAGCTAGCTCTTTGCAACAACAGACATTTGGACTTCAGCTTTTCAGTAAGGACCATTACATTACACAGTGGGTTGGTTTCGTAAGTGAGTGCTATTCTACTGGGTTCAAGTGTTTCCTTAACAGTTAGAGAAATAGGATTCATTGCCTATGCAGAGCTCTCTTTACCACAGCACTCACCTACCCTATAGCTAGTCAGTTATCACCATTACTCCTTACAGTTCTAAAGACTTCGTCAGTTCTAAAGAGTTCGTCAACTTATAGGGAAATATACACGTATTATCTTTTATCACTTGTGCCAGTGCACACACAGCAGTGCTACGAGTGCACTGAGACAAAACACAAGAAAAGCATCGCAGCAGAGCTACCTGCTTTACACCTGACATGCTTTTTGCCACACGGCAGGCACTCATCATCTCATACCAACCAACCAAGCAAAACAAGATGGGATGGAAAGACAATCCAAACGGTGTTCAACCCACGGCCAGTGAAAGAGGTTTTCTCACCTGCAAATGTACTTCACAAACTTTACAAACCACTTAACTCTCTTCATGCCCAACTTGGAATTCTATTGCTAAATTATTAAAATATTTAAATATGACAACGAGACACCAAATCACCACAAGAGCATCTTTTTTCTGTTTGTCCCCTCCAACAAAAGTCATATCAAACCAAAATTATCTCTGCTGTAAAGAGGCCATAGTTCCTGTTAATGGCAATGGGAGTTTTGTCCATTCACCCGAAAGGTGAAATGGACCTACTATTTTTTAAAATGTTAGTGCTGTAATAACCACAAGTGAACAATCTTAAAACAAAGCACACTCTGCCTCTGGAATTACAGACTACTGTTTTTGCATACATTTAATAATAATCCATTTGGACATCAGCAGTATCATCACCTGTTGTTTGGGGCTTCATGGTTTAACTACCGGAAGACAGTAACATTGAAATCAAAACAAAATGAAACAAACTATGAAGAGTTCCAGAGCACCAAGAGATGATGTATTTGGAAATCTGCTAAGTATCAGAATCAATTAACTCCATCTCCATCTGCAACTATCTCCCAGTTACTCGCTTTCTAGTTGGGGAGTATATTTTCTCAAACTTATTATTCTTAATTCTAATTTTCAAGCACTCTGCAAGGAAGCAAAGACAGAAAAGCAAACACAGGGGAAAAAAGACAGCTTCACAGAAAGCTCTGATCTCTAATTCACGACTCCAAGCTAGAAAACATTATCAAAGGGGGGGGGGGGGGGGAATTCCCCTCCCCCCTTTTTATTGAAGTTAATACTATGCCTTGACTTGAACAATATTAAATCCTGGTCTAAATAATCTGGATTTCTAAAAATGTAAAACCAACCTGTGTTGTTATTTAAATAATATCAAACCTTAAAAGATGTTCACAAGCTGAGGGAATCATATAAACAGAGTTTTCAAAACAGCAGAGCACAATAGTAGTGGAGCGTAAGAGAGGTCCTAAAATTTCAGTCACCCAATGCTTATGCGAAAACAAACACATGCTATTTTCACTCCACTGACTTAGCAGCTCTTTATTCATTATATTTACTTTTTGTTCTCCAGGTTCTCCCTGTTTCTGTCCTGTCTTGCTCCTATCTGCTTTCTACTGCCAGACTCACTTGACTTCAGCTCTGCTTGCCTTCTTTTTCTCCCCTTCCCATTACCTGTTCTCTTACACTTATGTCTAACCTAACCTATACCTGTTTTTTACATTTAATACGGGGTTGGCTTTTCAAATTGTGCAATACAACGCTCAGGGAGCCATAAAGCACTAAACAGCAGCAGTCAGCAGTTCCCTGTGAGCTGGCAGCAGCTCAGCTTCCCCCAGTTGCCCAAGTAAAAAAAGACTAATTATTGGCTGCAAACATTTAGGCTAGCCTTAAAACTGTTTACCAACTTGGACTCGTTGAAAGCAATTCATCTCCTCCAAGGCAGGGCAGCACTGCAAACACAGGCGACCCTTGCTGTTCCCTGTGACTTGGAGGGACAGAGCTACTGCCCAGTCAGAGGCAGGGAAAAAACCCAGCACAGACTCAGATAAGCCAAAGGAAAATTTCCCTTTTAATAAGGCTGAGAAACATTACCCTAATGTCATTAAGTAATGAACTAGCTAAAAATGCCTTCATAAATCCGGGCTGGTGTAGCATCACCTGGGAATCTGCAAGCAATAAAACAACTATCAATATAATAACATCAGGAAGCACTATCACTTTGACTTTTAGAGCGTCATTAAAATGGTGCAGCCTCCTCCTCTGGGCACAGCGCAGAAGTGCTTTACATTGATATACCTACTTTACGATCAGGACAAGAGTACCAATATTCCAAATCTGCTTTCTACCAATTTAACTGTCCCTCTAGGGATGACAACTGTATAACTATCAGGTTAAACAAACAAAGAAATAAGTAAATACTTAAAAAACACACACTCACATGCAAATCACAATTGAACAGTCATACTTTCCAGTGCAGACCAGCCCCGAAGTAATGTAACATTCCTGAGAAGCACAAAAGAAAAGTCAAGTGAAGTTACCTTCCTCCTCTTTACTTCAATACTGTCAGGCTTAAATTCTTTTACCAGTCACGCTCCATAAAGCAACTGGTCATTCTCAAACAAAGATCGCAACATCAGCACTCCTTTGCTACCTGTTTCTCAGCTACATAAGTAAACAGTCCACCCAGGAAAACGGTTGCTTCCTAAAATCTGCTATGGTGAAATTCAGCCTTAGATATTCAAATATTGCCTAAGGCACAAGATGAGCTCCTCTCCTCCACCCTTGTTAATGCTTACAATAATACACAAATTATTAGTCTCTTCACTTTATATTATGATCTTTTGCCCTAAAAAAAATGAAAATAAAATACAGAGCTTTTCATAACCTGAGTCTCCAATAATCTGACTAACTCTTTGGAACCAGGATATTTCAGCTAAGGTCATTTTGCTCATCATTCCTCAAAATATCACAATCGTATCATGAAAGACAGTGCCAGACTCTTTAAAGCTTGCTGTCCAGACAATCTAGTGTCCCTCTAAGCGAGAAATTTTTCCTTTTATTATTCCACTAAATTCTGCTCCTCTCTAAGGAAAACTGAAAATTTGCAGTTCCACTCTCCCTTGTGTTCTCCATCATTACACTGGCAATTTACAATGCGTTACTAAATGTCTGCGTGGTTGGTTTTTGGGGATGATCCTCAAGAGTCTTGAGATCTCTTAGGATAAAAGCAGTTTATTTAAATTGAACTTTTCGTAAAAAATCATTTAAATCAGTTCGAAACCTGCCACTGACGTGTCAGCATGTGGTTTTGTTTTTAATGGGAAGAGCTGTTTTCTTAACCTTAAGTGAATGACTGCATTCATTTGATAAATACATTAATAGAAAATGTTCACAGACTTAAAAATATTACTTTTTTTAAAATGTTTGCAGCTATAGCTCTTAGGAATGGTTGATAACTTATTCATAAGGTATCTCTGACAGTTGCAAATAAGTTATTTTAAAAAATATGCAGCCAGAATTCACATATGATAATGCAGCTTAGAGGACAGAGACTAAAAATAATCACAAAAAGCAGAATGAAACATTTGGGGGAACAGGTTTTGGCTAACGGCAGCAACTCAGTCATTTGCTCAAACATGCCAAAGCAACTAATAAAAACAAGTCAAGATTCTTCTTGTACAATAGCAGATGCTACGATGTTTAGAACTTAACTGAAATCCAGATTGCTTTATCCAGGATTATTCAAGCCTTTTAATTTTTCCTTTCTAACTATTCTTTGAAAATATACTGATATTTGTATTCAGAATGCACGGCAGCAGAACGGGCTACTAAGCAGCGTGCCTTGAGTGGGTGTAAAGACTTTTCTTTAAAGATGCTGCTTAATTTGCTCTCCCACTAAGTGGCTAATGACAGGCTATGTAACAAGCAAGCTACTTCTCCGTTTTGGAGTCTGTCTGGCCAGCAGGACTCAGAACTTCTACCCAAGTCAATGCTACTGTCCCTGCTCTGCAGCTCTGGCCTCTTGGACTCAATTAAAGCAGATCAATGTCTTTGAGGGTAATCTGCTCTGAGGGATTCGTGGATTCCGAGGAACATTCATTATGTCCTCTCATGGACATCATGTCTGAGAGGTTCTTCGTCACCCACAGGTATATTTTTAACACACTCAGGAACAGCAGCAGCTACTTCAAGAAAAAATTCTGTATTTCAGGAAAATGACCTACTGTCTATAAGAAAAAAAAATTAAAAAACAAAGAACACTTTTGTGTCCTCTCAAGCTGCATTAAGCCCTCTGAAGAATAAAGAGTAAGATGTGACTACTTCTGATTATCAGACCACTTCAACTAAAAATGGAGTTAATGCCCAATAAGCTGTTGCTGGCCCTACAGGAGTTGTTGGCTCTCAGAACTTTGCAGGAGCAAGCCTACAACAGGAGAAGTTGTCCACTCTTTGGTTGAGAGCACCAGGACAATTTCATGGGATACGGAACTATCGCTGTATCCCTCGAGAACAGGATTACATAATGAGCCAGCAGGGATCTGTGCTATCTCTATCTACGGTTACAGTAATCATCTTGACTATGTTGCCAAGAACATCGCAATAGTAAGAGTAAAATTCAAAGAGGTGAAGAGAGGGGAGGGCAGAGCGGAGAGGGGAGGAAACTTCAGTTGGAAGGGACCTACTATGATCACCTAGTCCAACTGCCTGACCACTTCACGGTTGACCAAAACTTAAAGCACATTATTAAGGGCATTGTGCAAATGCCACTTAGACCCTGATAGGCTTGGGACACTGACCACCTCTCTAGGAAGTTTGTTCCAGTGTTTGACCACCCTCTCCGTAGAGAAATGCTTCCTCATGTCCATTCTAAACCTCTCCTAGAGCAGCTTTGAACCACTCCCATGAGTCCTATCACTGGATACCAGGGAGAAGAGATCAGCACTTCCCTCTCCACTTCCCCTCCTCAGGGAGCTATAGAGAGCAACGAGGTCGCCCCTCAGCCTCTTTTTCTCCAAAGTAGACAAGCCCAGAGTCCTTAGCCACTCCTCATAGGACATGCCTTCCAGCACTTTCACCAGCTTTGTTGCCCTCCTCTGGATGCATTCAAGGACCTTCACATCCTTCTTAAATTGTGGGGCCCAGAACTGCACACATCACTCAATGTGAGGCCACACCAACGCTGAATATGGCGAGATAATCACCTCTTTTGACCAGCCGGTTATACTGCGTTTGATGCACCCCAGGACGCGGTTTGCCCTCTTGGCTGCCAGGGCACACTGCTCACCTCTCTTGATCCTGCTGTCGACCAGCACTCCCAGATCCCCTTCTGCAGGGCTGCTTTCCAGCCACTCCTCTCCCACTTTATACTTTTGCCCAGCGTTACTCCATCCTAGGTCCAGAATCCAGCATTTCAACTTGCTAAATTTCATCCCATTAATCATTGCCCAATGGTCCAATCTATCTAGATTCCTCTGCAAGGCCTCTTGTCCCTCAAGAGAGTCAACAGCACCACCCAGTTTGGTATCATCAGCAAACTTGCTAATGGTGCATTCAACTCCTGCACCCAGATCATTGATAGATGTATTGAACAGAACTGGCCCTAGAAAAGAACCCTGGGGAACACCACTGGTGACCGGTTGCCAGCCAGATGTGGCCCCATTCACTTCAACCCTTTGAGCTCTGTGCTTCAGCCAGTTCTTCACCCAGCACACCATGAATCCGCTCATCCCACAGTTGGACAACTTGTCCACAAAGATGCTGTGAAGGACAGTATCAACAGCCTTACTAAAATTCAGAAAAATTACATCCACCACCTTTCCTTTATCCACTAGGCAGGTGACCTTATCATAGAAGGATATCAAATTAAACAGGACTTTCCCTTCATTAACCCATGTTGACTGTGCCTGATGATTGCATAACACTAAATCCCTTTCAATAGTATTCATATATATCTTCTCCATAATTTTTCCAGGAACATTATTAAACAACATTATTAAAGACTGATGCAAAAAAAATGCATTGAATGCCTCCGCTTTTTCTTCATCTCTATTAGTCAGATGACTATCTTCAACAAGTACTGGCCCAATGTTTTCTTCAGACCTCCTCTCGCTATTAACACACTTTAAAAGCCCTTCTTGTTATCTGAAAAAACACTGGCCAGTTTCAACTTTAATTGAGCTTTGGCCTTTCGTGTCTTCTCCCTACATTTATGAACCACAGCTCTGTAATCTTCCTGCGAAGCCTGACCAGAGATGATACAATTTCTTTTTCCTCTAGAGCTCCATAAGTTGTTCCCTGTTCAGCCAGGCTGGTCTTCTGCCCCTCTTGCTGGTCTTAGGACACAGTGGAATTGCCTGCTCCTGTGATTCTAAAAGGTGGTTCTTAAAAACTGACCAGCGCTTACAGACTATTCCTAAGCCCTCAAAAACAGATCCACAGGGTAAACTCAGAAAAAGGATGTAATTCAAATGTGATGCATTTTGAAAACTTCTTTTATAAAAATCTGAAATTAGAAATAAGCCCATGTGGCTGTAAGTCCCGTGATGGCTTCAGCTTGTTCTTTCGTATTAGTTTTGCCTTAAAAACAGCTCAAAAACTGTTTGCTGTTCTTTTTTATTAATTTTTTAGAGGTGGTACGTTCAGTAGTTCACATTATAAATTCTTTCATCCATCACCCATACTTATTCAAAGTTAGGAAATAATCATATTTGTACATGCTACCTTTCTCAGAACAGAAGTTTTCTTAAAGCTTCACTCCAAATGCTAATTCTGGAATAAATAAAAATTTCTATAGATGTGATACATAAAATGTTGGGGTACCCAAGGTTCACCCTTGCAAATGGAATAAATGCTTGCATGGGTATGGTGTGGTGTGTCCCAGTAAAGAAAATATTGCTTAACTTCACCACAGTAATCATATTTGGCAGTTCATCAGAAATGAAACAGTACACAAAACATGAAAAGCCACTGGCTCTTTCCATCCTGCAATAGGCAACAGACTGAAAAACTTATGAGATTCCTCCCTAGGCATCCTATATCTCTTTCCCTAAAGCAGGAGATGGTTTGGTAATCTCCTAGCTGTTGAGGAGAAGATGGTGAAAAAACAAGGCTCATCACAAGGCATTTATGGGACAAATTCTTGCCACCAAAGTTGATCTGATAAACCAAACTGTAAATTGTGAGCTATACTGTCACAGTCTGTCAGCACAGCACATCTCCGGGCAACTGTGCGCTTTAAAGTTTGGCATCAGCAATTTGACATTCTTCTCCATTACTCCCTTGCTAGAACCCCGAGTATGATGGCAAGGGTCTGACCTGCACCGTGCTCCTCCAATGTAATCCATACAGACCAACAAAAATGTGAATACCTGTAAAGTCTATTCCCTTACATAAATGGTGCCCATCAGTGCAATACAATTTCCCTGTCCAGGACACAGAGGGAGTTAACTGCTTTCCCCTGGCTAGAACCCATGACAGAAACCTCAACAAATTACTACAGGGACAGGAGAAGGAAGAGTTATATATAATAAATCTAACTGGACTACTCTCCCCTAGTATTTAGTACCACTCTTTTACCCGTTTTTCTTCTTCAAAGGCTTTTAATGCATGAGATTTCATTCTAAATCTAACTACTTCATGCTTGGCTGTAAGTTACCATTACATAAGTCTACGTCAAATAAAAGGTTATGCTACTACTATTCCCAAATATATTACAGCCCATTAGAAAACAAAGCAATATAATCACCTCGTTCTTACAAAAACAGCTCGGTTCCCTAGACAGATTGCTTCTAGTTTACTGATTACATAAATGTACTCCCAAAGCCCTACTTGCTTTGGGACTTCGGAATGAAACACCTTTTGGATCTCAGTAAGCACTGATTAAATAAATGCTGCTGTTGGAATGTTAGATTTTTGTCACCTCCTTCTTTATCATTATTTTTTTTAATCTTTCCAAACATTCTGAGAGATACCAATGGATGCTTATATGGGGCGGGGGAAAAGGGGAAGGGGAGAGGTGAGGAGACCGTTGTTTTTCTCTAATCTTCCGTTCACCTACATTAGCCAAATAATATAATACATTGTAACAACTATATCCATTTTCATTGAGCTAATACCTCTTCAACCCCTTCTATCTGATTTTACTAATGGCTAAGGGTGAACAATGGATTACTGTATCAAAACGAACAATTCTTTCTTCATGCCTCTATACCAAAAGCAATTACATTAAATACCTGGTTCCATCAGCACTTGTCTTACAGCGTAGTCCACAATTTTTGCTTCACCGTTCTATTTTTATCCCTAATACTCTTACCCAGTTTGTCTCCTTCTATCTATGTCTTACAATATTGACTGGTTTACTCTTTCAAATCCACACAGATGCTATCTTCAAATGATAAATTGTAGAAGGCTACCCACATAATTGATCAAGAATCCCTGTGCCCACAGCAACCTTTTACTGTGGCATTTTGAAGGACACTGTATCTCTCTGAAAAATTAAATGCTGATGAAAACTGTATGGTTTTGGGNATTATAATAAATGAGACGTGATATGTCAGTAGCAGAAAATCATACAAAATTAATACACCACCATTTTCACACTGAAGTAATTTGTTCGCTCAGTGACCATTTGTGCAGTGCAAAGCAGCACACAGGTAATGGAAAAATATTGTCCCATGTTGGTAAACACTCACTGTGCCCTATCTTCTCTATTTATGGCCTTGACAGCACTATTTGCATTTTCCTAAATGTTCTCTCTTAACATCTTTTCAACCATTCATTATTCATCTGTTTCCATCGCATATTGTTTCTCTATCCACCTCTGCTGAAAAATCCATGTGGAAACACTGACCTTAAAGTGGCAGACTCATCACCATTGCTACGTTGGCAACTGTGCCTCTTCAATGCCACACAAACCAAACCAGGTGGTTTCACATGATAGAGGGTTTACTGATTTTATTTTCATGTGTCCAGGCTATGCCCTGTTAATCCGGTTCCACAGAGGTTAGAGCCAAGCATCTTATTCAGATAAGAGATTTCTAGATCACTGCAAAACAGTTCCTTTCCTAGTATCCCTCTAAGCCATGCTAAATACCTTTCTTTGCTCTACATCCTTGCTACACAATCTAGTTTTATTCTTTGTGCCTTTTAAAATTTAATTTAATCTATAATGTAAAATAAATAAATAAGCTAACATCAGGAGAAGAAAACCCCTTAATTTTAGATATTATAAATATTTTTCCCCATAAATATAACCTTAATTGACATAACTGAAAAGTGCAAGATGCATTTTTCATCCGAGCAAATAGGTAATCAGGTGTGATTTATAGCACTCGTTACTGAAAGAGGTATTTCTGGTTTGGAGATTGCAACAATATCACATTCCTTAGGCATAACCTGATGTGAGCTAAACAAGAGGAACAGTAAAAGGGGGCGGAGGAAAATCCAACAGATGATAATAAAAAAATATTCTTTACCTGTAACCCTAATTCCTGCCTCAACACTTAGTATGAAACTTTATTTTAATTGCTTTGCTTTTGGCTATGAAATTGAACTGAATGCTTTCCCCTTTGATAACATAGTCCAAGTATAGCTGGAGTTAAAAAAATGAAATCGGGACACTCAAGTCCTTACTATTTCCTTTCTAACAGCTGCATCCAAATCACTATATCCACTATCATCATAGTGAGTCAATGACGTCTTTACTCACGTTTCCTTTATCAGTATCAGCTACTGAGGAATTCATTCACACAGATTCCGTCAAGCTCTATCAAGAACAAATAAAAGAGGGACCTGAGAGATGCTGACCCAACCCTCCCTGGCCAGGAAAGCTAACTGGGAGCACATCTGTTGTTTGGTCGATGTTTTAGTGGAAGACCTTGAATGGGCGCGTGCCCTCCTGAAAAGAGCCTAACTGCAAACAAGCTTTCTGAGGCTCTTCCAGAAGCAGGATTTTGATTTGTAGTACACAGCACCCCGACCTTTGGGAGCGGAGGTCAGGACAGAGGCAGCTTTATGTTGTTATTCATGATACTAAATTACCATTTTATTACCTTCTGTACATTTCAGAGCACGTTAACAGCAATAAGTCCCAATTCTAGCAAGAGCATTGACAGGCTTTCACCAACTATAAGCAGTTCTCTCAAAACCCAGCAAAATTCTCTGTGATATAGAGGACTGTCCAGGAGAGCAGTGGCAGAAGCATACATCAGGTTGAAGTAATCCTTGTGAAAGTTAAGAGAAAGACACTATGAGTTCAACGGGCTTTGAACCAAGGTACTGAACAGTGTGCGTATACATATGCATGTGTGTGCATACACATATTTGTGCGCTGCAGGGGGAGGTGAACCAACACAGATGTCACAATGAACACGGAGAAAGAAAGGGAAAGTTGAATCAGCATTACTGCTTTCAAACACCATGCTCTGTCTCAATTTTTTAAGCTAGATTAATTTTTATTTAAAAGCAAAATAGTAACTCTTAGATTGCTGTTGATGAAAGCTTTATGGTTTTTGTCCCCAGAGAGAACCGTTATGAAAACAATGTGAGCTTCCACTATCACTCTAAGGATGGAGACTTCTATAGATATCTAAAAGGCATTTTCACCATTTCTATTAAGAAGCAAAATTCTAGCCTGGTTTCATTTGTCATTCTACATTAGTTTAAATAAACTATGGAAAAAAAATAAAGACAGCAGAACTAGACAAGGTGTGGATAGACAGTCAATATCAAAAACTCAGTGCAAAAGAATGCTCATCTCCAATGGTTTCCCATATTCTCTCTTCCCTCCACATACATTTCAAGCTATTGTTCTGTTTTTATTAACAGCAATGTAAGCTAGTCACATTGTAACAAACAGTATGAAGTCACACACATAGCACAGCCGGACAGGACACTATACACCTTATGAAAACATACTACCATTGCTAGAGACTTCTAAAAACACAAAAGGTGATGATTGTCAAACTAAAGTTACCCCACATAGAATTCATGAGGTTATAAAGACCCTACTTTAAGTGTCTCCGGGTTTGGTTTTCTTAACACAAGTTTCTCATTTTTGTTATTGAAAAAAAATTTTGAGAATACAAAGCCCACATCAATGAAAATCAACATGTCTATACCAGCACATAACAGGCAATACCAATTTGTACCTGCCAAGAACAGAGAAGCGAGCTAGCAGGAACTGGTGGGACTTGGCTGCTGCAAATTACTGCATGACCCTTGAATCCTAGAACAAAAGGTGTTTAAAAAAAAAAAAAAAAAACAACACACCACACTTCCTATTTTAGCAAGTTCCTGGATTAAGGTACACTGTGCCACTAATCTGTGTTCTCTTCATGTGCCCCTATCTGGGCATCCTTTCCTTTCCTAAACTGCTATCTTGTCTAGCTGCTATTGCTAACATAAAGGTCATCCAAAAATGCCTCTTACCAGCTAGTCTACAGAAGAACCTATACTTGCAATGAGCTTTCAGTAAAAGGGTAAATAGGCTGACAGCTGGTTAATTCACCAGCTTCTGGCAAAAGCAGAGCAGAAAGGCAGGCACAGGAGTAGAGGAAATACCCTCTAACACATATGCATCCCTGCCTAGCAGCACAGAATGGCCTCCATGAAGGCAAAGACGATGACAACCTCCTCTTTACTCATAAGAAAAATAACAGCCCTTTTAGGATTGGTGTAAAGACAAGTGAAGGGAGAAGCCACTGTCGGTATTTCTGTCCTTCACAGCTGGGAGAAAGGAGTGAGAATTCATGAGAGAAACAATCCTGCAGACACCAAGGCCAGTGAAGAAGGAGGGGGAGGAGGTGCTCCAGGTACCAGAGCAGAGATTCCCCTCCCGCCCGTGGTGAAGACCTTGGTGAGGCAGGCTGTCCACCTGCAGCCCACGGAGATTAGCGGTGGAGCAGATATCCACCTGCAGCCCATGGAGGACCCCACGGCGGAGCAGGTGGATGCCCGAAGGAGGCTGTGTCCCCACAGGAAGCCCATGCTGGAACAGGCTCCTCCGGGAACTGTAGCCCCATTGAAATGAGCCCAGACTGGAGCAGGTTTGCTGGCAAGATCTGTGGCCTATGGGAGACCCACGCTGGAGCAGTCTGTTCCTGAAGGGCAGCACCCCAGGGAAGGGACCCACGCTGGAGCAGTCTGTTACTGAAGGGCAGCACCCCATGGAAGGGACCCATGCTGGAGCAGTCTGTTCCTGAAGGGCAGCACCCCAGGGAAGGGACCCCTGCTGGAGCAGTTTGTGAGGAACTGCAGCCCATGGGAAGGACTCACACCAGAGAAGTTCATGAAGGACTGTCTCCTGCGGGTGGGACCCCACGATGGAGTAGGGAAGAATGTGAAGAGGAAGGAGCAGCAGAGACAACGCATAATGAACTGACCCCCACTCCACATTCTCCTGCACCACTCAGGGCAAGGAGCTAGAAGAATAGTGAGTAAAGTTGAGTCTGGGAAGATGGGAGGGGTGGGGGGAAGGTGTTTTTTTAGATTTCTTCTAATTTCTCATTATCCTACTCTGATTTGGTTGGCAATAAAATTAATTTCCTCAAGTTGAGTCTGTTTTTCCCGTGACAGTAACTGGTGAGTGATCTCCCTGTCCTTAGCTCCACCCATAAACTTTTCTTTGTACCTTTTCCTCCTGTCTGGTTGAGGAGGGAGAGTGATAGAGCAGTTTGGTGGGCACCTGGCAGCCAGCCAAGGTCAACCCACTTCATTTACTTATGATTTTAAACTAAGAATTTTATTTCCTTTAGCCTATGAAAAAGTAATCTAAGCAATTATATCACCATGTTTGGTATCTCTGAAGTACTAAAGAATGAAGAATCAGAGACCCGTTTAAGATGGAAAGGCAAAAATCAAGATTTTTTCAAGTTTCCACTCTACTTAAGTCCTGTAAGAATGATGCTAATAACTGTAATTTTGACAGCTGATAGATGCAATTTTAATTAGTTAGGCATTGTTTTTCATTAAGATGAGTGATGTACTGAAACCCTATGGAGTCATAAAAGCATAATTTAACACAACTGCCAGCCTTTTTGAGGCAATTCACTTGACGTTCTATTAAATCAAAGGAAAGGTGTGACTACTGTATCTAAGCGGCATCCGTATTTCTGGGAATAATAAATGTCAAGGAAAAATTACTAATGCACAATAACAAGATTTGTACACAGAGCACATGCTGCTTTCTCACAAAACATTGATATTTGAGATTAAAAGACTTTTTTTAAGTCATCCACCTTCTTCCAATAAAGAACAGCTTCTTGTCCTCCTGTAGCGCTTTCACAAACCCAAATATAAATAAGTGAAATAATCTACCGCCACAATAGACTGATCAATCCTATGGTCTAACAAAGCTGACTATATATAGAAATTTCTCCTTAATAATCAGTTTCTATTTACCTTCCAGTTTTTCAGAAATCTTAACAGCTTTGTTCCTTAGTTCTACCTTCTCATTATCTTGGCAGCCCTAAAACACTTCTTTTGGCTAGTCCACAATCCTGAATTCACAAAAACCTGCTCTCTGACTGTTCATGCACATATTTGAAGACAGTTATGTTCATTCTATCCCTTCAGCCAAGCTATACATATCTAACTTCTGGTCTTGCCTCATAAATCAGTTCCTACAAGCCCTTCATCATTTTTACAGTCATTTCTGAATAGCTTTCTATTTATTAATTTTAAATTATCGCACTGCACGTGCCATTTGCCTCAATGTGTCACATGCTCTGAACTCTACTTCTGAATCTTCACAAAGATTTTGGAAGGGTAAAACCATATGCTGCTTTGACCTTGGAAAATTATCCCAAAACCAGATTCTGTTAAAACACTTTTAGAGAAAAACATGATGAAAAAAAATATACAGGAATAGTTAAATCACTGTGGTTCAATTATTTTGAGGTTTACACAGTGGCATAAAGACATTCTAACCAAAGGAAGACTGACATGAATTTCTTATAAACACAATTACATAGCATATAATTTGCACTGATTCTAGGCTGTACAAATCTTCTTGCTGTTTTCCAGCTAGGTACTAGATTCTTGTACGCTGACAAATCCCCCATAAATCTGCTATTTCTTAAAATACAAGGAAGACACATAATCCCAAGGACGATGGGTAAAGGATGTTCTCTTTGGCTCAAGGACAAGACTCAGCTCACGAGGTGCACTAGAATGTCTGCGTACCAAATCTTCAGCTGATTAAAAAAACCAGATAGCTGACATCTGTACTATCTAAAAAAGTCTGTGTACACACACATATTCACATATATGTGAATTAAAACAATCCTCAGTTGCCCCAGGCAGATGCAAGAGGGCCTGTGGTCCCTCCGCATGCTGTGTTCATCTTAAATAAAGGCATCTTTTCACACTTTAAAACCCAGAAGTCACTATCTGGGCATCCTAAGCACAGGCATATAATTAAAGGGACATCACACACTGCAATTTGTTCAGGAATCAGTAACAAAAGATAAGCACTAAAACAAAGTAGATAAAAATTCAAAAGCATCCATCTTCATTCAGTCATAGGAAGTTTTTAAGACTTGGCTAGTGAATACTAAGAGCATATCCAGACTATTAGTACCCATATGCTAAAATCTGTATTTGGTTCTATGTCAGTAAATTAATTTGTTGCAGTATCACATATTAAAACATCTGATTAGCCATGTTGTTGGTAAAATAATAATAAAATATTTGAATAATAATTCAAATATCTACTGACAGATGAACAGCCTGTTTCTGAGGTGACCAGAGTGAATCATATTCCTTACCAAATTTCCCTTAGGTATAGCCAACATACTACTACCTCAAAAAAATAAAGTCTTCCTCTACTCACAGCATCTCTCTCTCTCATTTTTTTGGGGTTTTTTTAGTCGGGTTTTTTTTTTTTTTACTTTTCTTGCTGTTTTCTCTGATGAGAAAACTGTTCCTATTTTTCAGTACAGTTCTAACCAGTTTATCTTTTTGCAGTGTTGCAATTTATTAATCTTACTTTAACCTGTCATTTTACCCAGTGTCCATATAAATAACTACTGATAGTTGATGCCCTACAATCAACTCAAAAGACCCAAACATGTTGAAGGCATAAAGGAATTGGTTTGGCAACAGCTGTTGATGCAAGCTGATGTACAATATGAAGAAACATGTATTATGGCTTAAAACAATAGTGTCTCTGACAGCTGGACTTCTGAAATAGCCATAAACCACAGAAGACACATTTCTGAACTCAAAAGCACTTTTAGACAGATATAATTCTATTCATTTCAGCGGAGATAACTGTAAGCAGTTTTGTCTGCGCAGGTAAAAAGAAGAGCATGGGGCAAAGCAATCAAGCCTGCCGTGGCAAGGCTACACAGACGGCTGCAGACCAAGGCTACAATCTCCTTCAGAAAGAGACAGGCTCTCCAGCCTGGCATCTTCCATCCAGTTGGACTAGACTGTCCATTAACTATAGATGTCAGTGTGGCATTGTACTTAGACAACTATCCTCTACAGTGTATTATACAGAAAAAGGAAAGTCCTGGTGTCCACAGTCTGGGTTTTGATGTCTTAGTTATACTATTAAACATAAAATCACCTCATTGCACTGTCAGAGAGAAAAAATACATAATTCAAAGATTATTTGGTTCTCTGCTACAAGCCTACTGTTTGCCCCAAACAGTAAAGACTTGCAGCAAAAAAACAAGGGAACATAAGACAGTGTGATAACAAACCCACAGCAGTCAACGATCACACTCCCTCAATAAATGAAAGCTGTCAATTTGACTGCCATTGCTTCCTAGGGTGGTCACCGCAGTGCGGAGCAGGATCATATGCCACTTCAATGCATTTCAGCCTTGCAAATTTTAACAAAAGTTTTTGTGCAAAAGACTTCTGTAATTGACACAGGAGAAGCCCTCCTAGATACAGATTTGATGGGGCACCTAGACTGCCAGACACGTGGTGACAGGCTGAGTCCAAACACAGCGGGCTTCACCAGCAGAAGTTGGCTGTGACATTCTGTTCAGCCTGAAAAGGGAGGAGGAACATGGCCGTACCTGCCCTTTCTCATTCCTCACCTCATCAGCCACATCCTTATTTTCCCAGCATTGAAAGGCACTGGGGTCATGATGGCAGGAGAATGCAGACCATCAGCTTCTTTTGAAAACAAATCCCCAGGAACAGCCCAAGTCAACATGGAGCCTCATACAATTCAAGAGAAAGTTAGGCTAACTCCTTCCAAACTGGAGAGAAAGAATAGGCAAACTACACATGACCATGTAGTCACTTCAGAAATCAGTTAGTAGGTTTCCCTGATTTCTGACAACAGCCTAGCCTATCATCTTGGCTTGTAAAATCAGTCTGTCATCACCCCTGTGTCTCAAACCTGGAGCTCAAACAGATACACTACCTGCGACCTCTCAGAGTAAGCGACAGCTTCTGAAAGCACATCAACAAATGGGGGTTTTCACACTGAGAAACTATTTCACATGCAATGAACAGTCCTTTGGTAAAGTTTATTTGCCTCAGTGTTCAGATGCCATTTTCCCCTTAAGCCTCTGAAAGAAAAAAAAACGCCCATTTTACAGAAAGAGAGGGAGGTCAAGACTAGAAGATTCAACATTGTCCAGTCCTTCACACTCACTCACTGCCATTATTGCTTTTTCTCAGTGGGCAAAGGCAGATTTGCCTTTGGAGGGCAATTCTCTTCAGAGGGGGATTTTTCTCTTCACAGCTGGCAAGTTCTCAAATTTTTGAGATGATAGCCATGTGTGTTTAAAACGCAGATTTACTCTTGGATCTTAATCAGGCTGCATTTTTTTTTAAATAAATGCCATTATTCACTTATTACAGTGACACTTAGTGCAAGGCAGTAGCAATATCTTGCTTTACTTCTCCGACTATATTTCCATAGCTTTTTTTAGGGGTTGTAAGGTTCACAGTACACTGTAGCCTGTGTTATTATAGCTGTGGCAAGTAAGTATGAAATGATCATTATATTGACCTATTTCTCCTTACCAGCTAGTTATGCCAAAAGTACCCATTTAAAAAAAAAAAAGTGTTAAGACCAAATACAGGCATAATAAAAAAAAGTATAAAATTTATTCCCTACCAACCTGATATCTCCAGTTTGTACTGTTAGGAATAGAGAGATTGCCCGTCATTTTCAGACTCCCAAATATTTTAGAGAGCTTTCCAAAGACCACAGACACAACCTGGAGTTTCTCCCTGAGGAATGGAAGCAGACAGATTTGGTACAAGAACAAGCAGGGGATAAATATGGACTGTCTGTATGGGGAATGCAGAATAGGCAACTTTTCAGGAACACAGAGTTCACAGAACCTGAATTAATCTCTCACAAATCAAAACCAGCAAAGAAGCCCAGTACTAGAAATGATTTAGTGGGGGTTTTGGAGGTATTTAGCAGAGCTGGATGACTTATTTTTATTTTCAGTAAATGGGTCACATGTCAAAAACACAGTTTCAGCTTACCAGAAATCATTCATGAATTTAGAATAAATTAAGAAAGCAGAGCTCAGTAACACAAATAAACTACTTCTTGGAGAATGTGCCGTTTCTAAAATAACATCTTTCAGTCTTGCAAGGGAACAAGTGCCACACACAGAAGAGGATGCGGGGAGGTTTGAACAAGGGTCTCTCCCACCAGAGGACCATCGCAGCCATAGTTCAGAGAAGCATAAACAGAGGCAGTATCAAAAGGGTTTCCTGTTTGGAGTGCTGAGTTTACTGTCTTGGGACGTTTGTTTGTTTGACAACACTCCCCAACTATTTGCAATTCTTCATCCCATTCCTATATATTTCTTAACATCTTAATACTTGTTAATTACTCTATAAGCAGCTGAAACATTGCCTACTGATTCTGCAGAATAAGAGTAATAACTTCAGATACATTTTCTGATATCGATTTCAGAGACATTAATGCCTGTGCAAATCTAAGGAATCACAACTGGTTTTGTACAAGTAAACAAAAGTGATCCAAATACTCAAAAAAAATTTGTAACCTCCATTACCAGAAGAATTAGGAGTTTGTCCTTCTCATGACACCAAATGATAACCTTTTAAAAGCACACATATCTCGGGTCACATTTTAGTTGTTATTCCTCTCCCAAGAGCAGATGTCTTTTTTGTTTGGGTTTTTTTGGGATGTTGGGTTTGTTTTGGGTTTTTTTTTTTTGAGCCCACAGGCTCTCCCAGCACTCTAGTATCTCTTCTCCCTCCATCCTGGGCATTACATTGCTTGCTACATCCGTGGGTTTTACTAATTTTGACAATGATTTCCCTTAAAGCCAATCTTTTAAGAGTTTTGAATTGTTCCTTTCTTCCCTTCAACCTGAGCCTGTCTGCAAAGGTAATCTTGTCCCTATATTTTTCTCTTTCTAGTCCAATTTATGGATATGAACATTGCTTAAAAATTGAAGACATTCTATAAATCTAACACCTAAAATCTGAAAGCTTAAAATCCCTTGAGCAGGCCAAATCTAGGACACCTCACCAAGTTCTGTGACCAGATATTTCTCTTGAACACTTACTTCCTTATGTATTTCATTTATAAATACATTTTAAGATCTAGAGTTTGTCACTAACCCAGAGTCTTCAAAATATGATTTAAGCAGACAGACTATGGCAAATTTACTTACAAAAAGACTTTGTATGCCTATGAAGTTGTCAGATTTCACAGTCTCTGTCAGGAAAGTCTGGGTCAGAGTTTACATGGAAACCTTCCAAAAAACTGGTTAGAATGGATCTTGAATGAAACAATACGCTGAATCACCAGTATGCAACGCCTGCCCCATGTGAAGAGAGCTGTTCTGGTTCTGGGAATGAGCTCTCTTAAGCCATTATTTCAAAAGGTTAATAAGAACCAATGGGTTTTTTTCTGTTTACCGTACTTCTATTGCAGCAAATTACATCTCATTTTCAAACTGTGATTTTAGTGGGGTTTGGCACGTTTTACAATAGGAAACAAAAAGAACAATGCAGCATAGCCACAGAGTTGTTAGACTCCGACTAGCCACAGCCTTCACAGAAGTGAGAGAATTGTAGCAACAAGCAAAATAATCTGGTTGTGGATACAATAATCATACAGAAAGAACCCATTATGGGTTTTTTGCTGCTTATAACAATGCATAAAAGAAGTCCGTATACCATTTGTTCTCACTTCACTTGTTATCTCATTTTTAGTTATGTGTTTTAGTACTAACAAGTATGACCACTATCCAGATAATGTTTTCCTCGAAAACTACAGGTGGGTCAAACAGAGGTTCTTCTGAATGCCCACATTTTAAAAATTCATAATCTCATTACTAAAAACTATTTCAAAGTGAATTAAGGTGCAACAAAGTTTGATTAACTACAGTTATAAATCTGAAACTAAAATGAAGACACTTCTAAATCAAATAAAATACCTTATTAAAAGATATATCTTCAGATATTTATCAATCTCCAGAAATTAAGAGTAGAAAACAGAACACTATACAAAGTATGTGAAGCTGGGAGTAGTCCTGTCATCACGTCCTATTGACCAAGAGTAAATCAGAAGACGAGAATACATTGAAAACATCTTTTTTTAGTGATTTTTTTGGTGGCAGTTTTCAGTTTTTTAACCCACAGTGTGAAGTCTTCAGGCTTGTTCTTCACCTCTAATCACAGCTGAGCTTCACTGGGACAACATCGGGGTGACAAATTTAAAAGCAGCAATAATCCTACGGAAAAGCTGGCTAAAGAAAGGAATAGATCAAATGATCATGTACTGACTCGTTTTTTGATGAATTAATTGATACGTAACAGGATACATAAAAATAAGTCTATAAAGAAGATTTGGGATTTGACAGGGCCAACACTAAGTGCCTGAGAAAGTTAACAACTGATTGGACTGCATTAAGCTCAAGAATATAGAGAAAAAACTCTAATAAAAGGTTGAAACTATTTAGAATGAAAGTGAGAAAACACGGCAAGGATAAAAAGCACTTCAAAGAAGTTATCGGGAGTAAGCAAAAAACTTACAAGGATGGAAAAAGAGAGATTGATTAACAAGGTAAGCCATGTCTCCTAAGTTAGCCACATGGTAAAAATAGTACCTGAGCTCAATCTTTTAAAGGAAAACAGGATGAACAGCAAAGGGCTCTTTTTCACCTAAACAAGAGAGAATGAGGAGAATAAAGAGAACAACTAGTTATGGATTCTCTTATTCTCATATAGATTCAATTAAAAGCTAACTCTGTGTACCCCCAAAACTGGGCAAATGTCACATTTTCTCATAAGAATAATGACACACAGACAGGAGCATTTCCAGCACACTGAAAGAACCAGAAGATGAAAATAAAAACTCAGTGGTAAATTTTTTACTGAAACCTATAAACTAATGAGAATTAAAGTTTTCTCATTATGTCAGTTTACTAAACTAACTTGAAAAATTTGTTCTTTGTGCATCCCAAATCATCATTGCTAAAGCAAAAATAACGGTAGAAAATACTAAACATAGGACCTGCATTCCAAGAAAAAAGTGATAAACACATATTCATGTGATTTTTTGACACTGAATACTGCAGACTTTGGAAGAGGCAGTATTCGAGGGCACAGAGGTAGATGTGAAGTGGGATTTTTACAAAAAAAAAAAAAAAAAAAATATTCTCATTACAAGTAGATCATCTGAGAAAAATAATGTGTTTTCTTAGTAAGATAGCTGACTACTTAGGAGCAATATAGTGCAACTAATACATCTAGATTTAAGCTGAGCATCTGATAGCATCCTGTAAGAAAACATTATTTAAAAGGCAGACAGTGAGGAATAATGTAAGAATACATCATAATATGCACAGAAAACTGTCTATGGGAGGCACTACAAGAGTCTATATTGAAAAAAGCAGTTTTCAAGATGGAGAAATGTTACTAATAGTATTTCTCAGGAATCTTTCTTGGGATTGATCCTGCTTAATATATTCATTAGCAACCTCAGTTCAAGGACTAGATTATGAAATGCAAAGATGACAGTTATCGGCATGGAAGAGGACAAGATAGTCACACAGGATGAATGAGATGACCTTGTGAGCTAGAAAACTGAATGGGATGAAATGTAAAAGCAAAAAGTGCAACATCATGACAAGACAGACTAATGGCAAGGATTTCTGCTTTAAACTGGAGGTTCATCACCTGTAAGAAATGGAGGAGAAGCAAGCTGGTCAACAGAATGATTATGAGGTACCAATGTGTTGCAGCTGCAAAAAGGTCTAATGAATTTCTGGGATGTGCAAGACATTTTCAGTTGACTCAAAGAAGGACTAGTCAGCTCTCATACAAAATAGTGTGGAGATTCCTGATCACCTGTTTTCAAAACAAAACCTGTAAATGTGTCTAGAAAAGTGTTTCTAAGGCAATTATGAGAATGGGAAAATAACCATGAAAAGAAGCAAGGAAATTCTGGCCCTTTCAGCCTAGTTCAACGAAGACTGAGAATATATAAAATTATATTTTTTTTTTATTATTATATATATATGCTTATTATGCTTAGCTTTTTCTCATGGCTAGCTCTAAATACAAACTGAATGCAGAAGTATTAAATAGCCATGTGGAAGCTAGGTCTATCCCATCAGGGCAGAGAGGACCTCGGACAGGACCCAGGAGTGCCAAACAACCCTGTCACCGACTGCATACGGAGTCAGGATCTAGCCTATACTCTTGTGCCCAAGTGTCTACCTGCCAACTACTGTGAAATCAAAAAGTGCACACCAGCAGACTGTGGTCTGAAGCTAGCTCCAAGTAGGAGCAAGGCAGGAGAGAGCACCAACTAGGCAAACAACAATCATTCATATACATATATCTAATAACAATAAGCATCTCACAGCAGCTGAAGAGTTACTGAGCCCAAAATGGGAACCTCACACCTCTAAATGATTTTTAGTGAATCAACATTCCTGTAAGCAACAGCTTGGATTACATGATGCAACAAAACCCTTTCACATAGAAACATATATCTCCTCTATGGCTAATATGACATTTGTCTTAGTAACCTGTTCACCCATCAAGTGTCACCTTTTTGGCTAATGGTTTAGATCGAAGGAAAGAACACACCTCATAATGTACATAACCAACTGTGTAATGCTGCTCAGCGGGGAAATAACCCTCCTGTAACACTGCAGTGATTTCCTTATGCCTTGAAGCATGAGAGCTGGTGATCTTTATCTTACCTTTCATAACTACAAATGTTACTATTGGTCATAAAATTATCCAAGCACTTCAAAAATTCAGCCACAATATTTGATTTGATGACCCTCTGCACTAGGTACTAGCACAAGCTCACTAGGCATTCATTGTCTGGCAAGTCATTTGTTTTAAATTACACTTTTATTTTCATATTGCGGAACAGGATTAGAATAACCTTTTGAATAAGTTTCACTACGGCCTTCATAAAAAATTGTGAGTAGCTAAATCAAACCTTGCTTAAGGGCTTGACTGTGACTTCAACTTATGCTGTATGTCATAATAAATCCACTCTTGCAGGAGATGCCAACACCTTCCCACCCAGAGCAGGTGGACTAGAAATGTGAAGAATGTACAAAGACAACATCCCACTTCCCTAGCTTTCCACATATGAGCCAGTACAACCCTCACAATTTGCTGCAGGTGTGTCACTACTTCCCTGCTTCTTGTAAAACCATACAACACGGGAATAAGGTCTCAGGGAGAGAGGTTACCGGGCCACACACCTTCTGTGATAATCCTTAGCTATTCAGTTTAAGCAGCACTTCTTGTTCAGACAAGTGCCAAAAGGTACAGTTTAGCCTTAAGTCCTTTTGTTTTAATTCCATTACCTTGGATGCTTAGGTGTGAAGACTACCAATATCTTCCTTTTCAGAAGAAATCCCCACATCTTTTTCTTTTATTAAGACACAATACTAACCAAGACTCTCGTCTGAAGAAAACCACAACTTTCTTTCAGGTAGCCCAGAACATAAGAAGAAAAAAAAAAGTCTCAGTTATTAAACAGCAAGTAGCTCACTCGTCCTCCTACCCACCCTCCCCACACACACACAAGCACGCATGCGCGCGCGTGCACAGGCTGTTCTTCTGCTTTACATCCCAGAACTTAACAAGGGAAAAAGGACAGATTGCAAACAAAATTAAAGCAGGTATTCTCAACAAGTAAATCACATGTCTCAAAATTCTTTTTCCAGTAAGATTATGTAAGTGAAGCCAGCTTGGCTCAATAACACTTGCATACCAGTTATCAAAACAGCTTCTAAAAAGGAGGAAGAATGGGGGAGAGGCGATAGGAGGTTTATATATTTATTGAATTAAAAAAAAAAAAAGGAAGATAACTCAGAAACATATTTATTCAAAAGTAATGACCTTACAGAAAAAAAAAACTTTTTTCCCCCAAACCAAACCATTCACTGTAGAATATTCTATAAAATGAGCATCTATCAAAGTAATCAAAAAGTCACCATATCTTTGCCAGTAGTAACGTATTCAAGAGGTTGCTTGCTAGCAAACTGCCATGGCAACCACAATAGCACCTGGGGTACAATGATCTCCTGAGAAAAAAAATACCTTTCCCTTGAGAAATAAAATAATTTTGCAAAGGTGCAACAGAAAAGTAATTTTTAAACAAGAGAATTAACTTCAGTGACTGTAGAGTCACTGACCTCCAGAATCGGGCCCCCATGAACTCTTTCTTTACCCAACAACGTCCATATTAAGCCCAGCTGTCGTTATATAACACACCAGAATGTATGCTTTAGACATATACCAACCATTCTTCATTTCTGTATCTCATTTCATTTAGAACAGCACAACTGTAGGACAACCCAATGCTTTTTGGAAAGAAGTCAGTAATACTAGACGTCATTTGTTTCAAAACCAGTAAAAATGAGCCACAATAAATTGGTCAAAACCAGTTTCTAGCCGAGGCACTGAGTCTAACAGTCCTTTAAAAAAAAAAAAAAACCAGCCAGGAGGGAGCATGTGCCTCACTTCCTAGCTACAAACGTAGCTTCAATTGAAAAATGTAAGCTGGTACAAGACTTCATTCTGCAATTTGGAAATATTATACCCAGAAATAGCCTAACCCAATCTAATTATCAAGGGACAGAGGATGGAAAAGAAAAAGGAAAATATCATCTATAGATCTCTGTGCATGTAAGAATATTTTTACACAATGGAAAAAAAATAAAAATACTGGAAATATAGACTTTTTCATGTCGAACTGGCCAAGAGTGCACATGCCTTAGCTCAGCTCTCTTCTACAGCAAACTGCACGTAGTGATTAAGGTAACTTTTGTGAAAAAGCAATTCAAAATTCATGTTATTCTGAAAACTAACTTTATATAATGCATTCTTTTTGAGTGCATTCTATCTCAACTCTCATTTTTAGAAGACTTTTATTATTATATTATTGTATACCACCACCGGCAGGGGAGGAAGGGAGAGGGTTGAAACGCATCATTCTAAGAAAGCTTCCCTTCCCTTGTTTTTCTGGCTTTCCTTCTATTCTCCATTCTCAAGGTTAGGGGAGAAAGAAATTACACAGATCATCTCAAGCAACAAAAGGGAAAATACTGAAGATAAATAATACTGCTGACAATGGCAGACACCAATTACTTTCTTTTTCTGATACCAGAGAAGCTTCCAGTGCTTTTAACTTGCAATTTATGAATGTCACTGACTGACATTCAACTTTTGTGTTTCTAGCAGACTCACTTATTGTCATGCTAACATTTTATTAAGCTTCTTTTTTTCTTCCCCCCACCCCCCTTCCCTTACCTTAACTTTAAAACCTTGCCTGGAATCACTGTGCAGGCTGATGCCATTAACAACAAACTGGAACCCAAGAGATTAAACATTAATAGTGACCCCCACCTTCCACTTTATTTTATAGGGGATTTTTGTTTGTTTTGAAAAGGTGAAGCAATAATTTGTTCTAACCATGCATTCAGGAATAACATTCACTTATAATGGGTAAAATACTTCTTGGTCTTTTTTCTTCCCTTGGTCTTCAACTTACTTTAAAATCACAGTTTTACATTCTATTAGACACTTGTTATTAACAGGTACGGTACATGAAAGATGATTAATATATACAATTAATGTGTTGACTCTCTTATCACTGTGTCAAAAACCTACAATTAAATAAAATGTTTTCTTTCAACCATATTTTAGTATGCAATTCTTGAATCAAGCATTCATCAATGCTTTGAACTTTTCATTTAATTTATAAATGGAAAAAGCTTAAGCCACACAAGATGGTGAACACTAACTGATGAAAAAAAATATATTTAAATAAACTGCTTTTTAGGCATTCTGAACAAAGATTATTTTTTTCACATGTAGCCCAGCTTCTGTTTAACTTGCAACTCTGCTATCTGCCTCACACATTATTAAAAGTGCGTGGCATCTACAATAAATAGCAGTTGCTTATATAGAATATGTAAGATTTTATTTATTATTATTATTTTAACAGTGTAGTGCAGGGAAGCTCCGAATCCAAACCAACTGCCATAAGGACCTTCTCTGAGACTGACAGCCATGACTGACAGTCCAGTCCAGTCAGGCTTCAATATGCACAAGGATCTTCAACCATCTTCACCGGTATCTATAATTAATCTACTTTAATTCCTCTTAGACATAATGCTTTAAATCCCAAACTGCTCACAGGTGTTAACTTGTTTTAAGCTAAAAAGTGACAATGCTGGTGACAAATATGATGTTGTTCAACAACGAAGGAAAGAGCACAAGGGAAGTAAATTAAGATACAGCTTCTTCATAGTATAAAGATGGCTCCAGTTTTGTCTGCACCACTACAAAAAAGAGGTTTTATAGTAAGAGCTACAGCAGCTAGTAGGAGTTGCAAGCTATTTAGAGTTTCATGTACAAAAGAGTTTTCTAATGCCGGAAGTTCAGAAAGCCATGATCCCACAAAGCTGAAAATTTTGAAGATAATATCTTCATTCAACAGAAATATCTTCAAAATGTTTAAAGTGCAAAGATCCAGACTGGCGAAGCACTTCACCATATATTGAACTTTAAGCACCTGAGTAGTTCCGATAAACTCAATGGGACTATTCACAAGATTAAAAGCTCAACCAAGGCTGTCTTAGCTAGCTGAACTGGGACACAGGAGTCAGGTGCTGAAGCAATGATTCAGCTAAATCAGCTGAGCATCCACCTTCATAACTCCCAAAGGATGCAGTGATCACCTGTAGCATTTACATAGCAATGGACACAGTCAATAAAAGAAAAAAAATACATATATTGAGGTAAAAATTAACAGTATCTGGAAGCCCTAGCATAGATGTTACTTTATTCATGATGGGATGCAGGACATTTTAGCCCATTTGTCACTGAAGACTCCAAAGTTATTTCAAGACACTAGCAGATCAGCTAAAACTCTAAGGATTTCTTGTGACATACACTGCGTTCTAAAAGAATTTCTGAATTGTGCGTGAAGTCTGTATTTGTTTTACTAATCAAACTCAATATTATGAAGCACCATTTCCACAGGGTTTGTCCGGACTCGTATTATTCAATGCTTTCACCTGGATGATGAAATAAAGAGTATAGACAAAATTTGCCAACAATGCTAACCTGGCATGAATTACAGGAATGTCGGCGGACATAAGAATTCAGAGCTGTCCTGAAATATTGGAGAAAGTTATTTAAAAATAGAATGCAATTCAAAAAGGGTAAGGTTATACACCTACACAGAAATAAAAAACTACACTGATACTGGGTGGGAGCAACAAATGAGATAGCTGTTTTGCAGGAAAAAACAAACAAACAAAAAAAATCCTAAACCAAACACAAGGGTTAAAAAAGGACTGTTTCATACTTCTTTGCAGCAGCCTTTTATGTATTTGAAGGTTGTTACGATGTGTCCTCATCAACAGACTAACAACACCAGCCCTTTCAATGAAAATTGTGTTAGCTTAGTGTCTGCTTATTCCCTGGACTTTTTCCAGTAAATCCAAATCTGTCATGTACTGTCCAAATCTGGAGAAAATGCTCTAAGTGATGTGTTGCAACGCTGAGGGGAGCAAAAAGATTCATTAAATTTTGTACTTCTTTCATGATGGAGCTTGCCAATTTTTGCAACATGATCCTGACTCATAACTGCGGGTTATCAGAAGTAGTCAACATGGATTCACCAAGAGGAGATCATGTTTGACCAACCTGATCGCCTTCTATGATGGCTTGACTGGCTGGGTAGATGAAGGGACAGCAGTGGATGTTTATCTCGACTTCAGCAAGACATTCGACACTGTCTCCCATAACATCCTCACAGACAAGCTAAGGAAGTGTGGGTTAGATGAGAGGACAGCGAGGTGGATTGAGAACTGGCTGAACAACAGAGCCCAGAGGGGCAGAGTCTGGTTGGAGGACTGTAACTAGTGGTGTTCCCCCAGGGGTCTGTGCTGGGTCCAGTCCTGTTCAATATATTCATCAATGACCTGGACAAAGGGATACAGTGTAACCTCAGCAAGTTCGCTGATGATACCAAGCTGGGAGGAGTGACTGATGCACCGGAAGACTGAGCTGCTGTCCAACGAGACCTGGACAGGCTGGAGAGCTGGGCTGAGGGGAACCTGATGAAATTCAACAAGAGCAACTATAAGGTCCTGCACCTCGGGAGGAACAACCCCATGCACCGGTACAGGTGGGGAGTTGACCCGCTGGAAAGCAGCTCTGTTGAGAAGGACATGGCAGTGCTGGTGGACAGCAGGTTGACCATGAGCCAGCAACATGCCCTTGTGGCCAAGAAGGCCAACGGTCTCCTGGGGTGCATTGAAAGGAGTGTGGCCAGCAGGTCGAGGGAGGTTATCTTCCCCCTCTACTCCGCCCTGGTGAGGCCACATCTGGAGTGCTGCATCCAGTTCTGGGCTCCCAAGTTCAAGAAAGACAGGGAACTGCTTGAGCAAGTCCAATGGAGAGCTACCAAGATGATCAGGGGACTGGAGCATCTCTCTTATGAGGAAAGGCTGAGAGGCCTGGGCTTGTTCAGCCTGGAGAAGAGAAGACTGAGGGGGGATCTTATCAATGCTTATAAATATTTGAAGGGTGGGTGTCAAGAGGATGGGACCAGACCTTCTTCAGTGGCATCCAACAACAGGACAAGGGGCACAATGGGCACAAGTTGGAACACAGGAGGTTCCATCTGAACATGAGGAAAACCACCTTTACTGTGAGGGTGCCAGAGCAGTGGAACAGGCTGCCCAGAGAGGTTGTGGAGTCTCCTTCCCTGGAGACATTCAAAACCCACCTGGACGCGGTCCTGTGCCCCCTGCTCTGGGTGTGCCTGCTCAAGCAGGGGGGTTGGGCAAAATGATCTCCAGAGGTCCCTTCCAACCCCCACCATTCTGTGATTCTGTGACTCACTGGACCCTCAGATATAGCACTGACTCTCGAGATCCTAATTTTTTTTCTCTTTTGAACTATCCTATTAAATTAGGATTGAGACTGCAGCATAGACTAGGTATTAGAAAAGGTTTTCTAATGGTAAGAGTACCGAAGCACTGGAACAGACTTCCAAGTGGAAGATGTAGAGTTTCCATCTCTAGAGGCTTTTTTAAGACAAGGTTAGGGAAATATCTGTCAGAAATAGTTTGTGTTACGCTAATCCATTGCTGAGCAAGCAAAATATGCTATACTGATCTCTCAGACTAGTTTTCTTTCTTTCAGCACTGGTTCTTCCTGTAAAAGCCTAAGTGGAGATACAAAAATGTAGGAAGGAAATGACAAGTGAGACTGATTAATATTATTGTTCACTCTTACTGCTACACAGCTCTGCCAGTGCATCTGAGCGCCTCAGCTCAGGCAACGATCGTACCCACAAACAGTTCTTGAAATTTTGTACAACTCATGAAAATTTAACCTGAACATACTAAAGGATAAGCGAAAAGGGAAGTAGCAGCATGGACCTGAAAAGACAGTGTATATTACATAAAACACTGACAGTCTTTTTTTCCCTTCCACACAAAATTCTCTCTTTAAATTCCCCTTGAAAAGATCCACAAATAGCCTTTTGAGGTAATAATTACAAGAAATTATGAGGAACTGTATTCAGTTTCTCAGGACCTGACTTCAACAGCAAGAGATCTTTAATGTGTGGGTGGAACATCTACTGGCATTCTCACAAATCTCAGATCTCATTTAGGAGGTGAGGCCACACAAATAGTGGAGTAGGTGCTAATTTGCGAGAACATGTACAAATTCTTAGGTACTGGTATGGATTCTGCTTAGACGTTGTTGTAATGAGTAAAACACGGTATAGACAAGAACTCTGTGCTGTGAAATTGTCCCTAATGTTCTATTTCACATCTACAAAAAACTGGAAGGACTTCTAAAAGACCTTGGATCTCTGCAGGTGGTAAAGAAGAGCACTTTTAAACCCAGCTCTTGAAACTTGGCATTAAGAAAAGAGTATTCTGTTCTCAAAGGGAATAAAAGAACTCAAACGATCAAGCTTATAAACACTCCAAGCCAAATAATTTTCAGTTTTACTTTTGGAATTTTTTTCAAGTCAGGATATAAAGTTACTCAGCCTTTAATGAAGACAGTAAATGAAGCATGAGCCATAAAACAGCTGAATATTATAGAAGACTGATGACATTCAAATTCTTTCTTTCTAACACACCACCACATTCCAGCGTCTTCCATTTCAAAATGAAGTTTCTACTTTCTGTTGTTTGCCACTTCTAATACCACCAATCAGAAAACTCATCTACCCACAATCATACTATCAAAGCAGGTAATTAAAATACCACCTTTTCAGATAAAAATGCCAGGACACCCATAGATACAAGTTCCCAGTGTTCTGGTGTCTGGTCAGTGGTTGGGGGCGGGGGGGGT
>WEKW01011229.1:56246-80196 GCA_013389905.1 Sula dactylatra
GTGGGGTGGGGTGGGGTGGGGTTCTGGGTGGGGCTTGTACATAAAATTGATCCAAATTTACACCAGATTATACAAGAAATTATGCTGTAACTTTTAGAACGTCAGGGTCTTACACTGTGCACCTAATTTAAGATTGTAAACTTGGACTATTCTCAAGTTACCTTCATTTCTCATGTGGAGAAAATTGCCTGTGTATCAGCTCATAATATAAACACAAACATAAATCCCACCTACTGAACTTATTTATTTATATATAATGTTAATGCAATCTTTTTGCTGGATTGAGTAACCTGTTCAGTAGACAACATACCTCAGAAAAGGCTTGGCTCGCTTCAGCTTAGTTTTCTCATCTTTAAGGATATAGACACTTATTCACTTTGCTAAACTAGTATCCACATTTTGTTCTTTGTGCTGAGCTGGCCAAGAGGAGTGCCACGCTGTGCTCTCTTTAGATAATTATTGCAAGTGTTTACTCTTTAAGTTATTAATAAGGACAACTCTTCTAATATGCACATAATCTTTCCAAATATTAAAATTATTTAGTCAAATAACATAGAGGTAGACATAACAAATGCTTGGGTCCAAACTACTATCTCAGAGGTCCTAACGCCCACGTAACTATTACTAGCTCCCTAAGGTGTACAGGTGTCTGGCTCCTAGACCAAAATCTAATCTATAACCCTGAGGTAGATACCCAAGCCACATATATAAAGGAGGACGATTCACAGCATGGGATTCACATCAGTGAAGCCTGCTGAGCAGGAAGCTGCCCGTGATAGTTGACAAAAAAAATGTAATGGCAAGGGTTTACCCTAAAACCCACCTCTCCTCCAGCCTTGGAGGCCTCAGTCCATTCGACAGGGAGACACTCTACTCCACCTCACATTTTCCTGAGAACATAGGCACAACGGGCCAAAGTGTGTAGGCTCCTAATTCCTACCTGAGCACTTAAAACACCCACTAAAGTAATGAGAATTTAAGGATTTAAATTTAAGATTAAGAGCTGAAGTATCTTTAGGGATTGATCCTCTCTCTTTTTCTTTCTCTCAAAAGGCGACAACCTTACACGCCCCCCACCCCACCCCCCACCCCCAATAAACAGGAGAGAAAGAAGCAGCTTCTTCCCTTTGTGCAACAACCCAACCATTAAATGCATTCAGACACACTGAGTGTCCAGGTCACTCCCTCACTTTAGAGGATTCACACTGTTATTTCCCTGGCCACCATCCCAACAATCAGAACAAACTCGTCTGTAGGTGAAGTGCGAACTGTTTTATTTTTGCTCATAAAAAGATTCATCAGGAGAGAGTGAAATTTCCCTTGTAAGGTCAATGGTCAAGGCACTTACCAAGGCAAGGGAAAAGGGCTGACAGCTGGTCTCTAACATGAGAACTGTATATTTTCTTTATGCTGCACTCATTTTCATCACATGCTGTAACTCATGTACTATTCGTACACACAGAAAACTCTAATATTTTCTCCTCCTCATATAGCGTAGTCTTATTAACTATACCACGGCATTTACTGGATACAAAAGGGTTGGTCCTAAGAGGGCTGTGAGCCCTTTCATCCCCTGGAGAAACACAGAGAGATTGCTTGGCTGAGGATCCTAAAAAACTTTTGTAGAAGTTTTTTTAAAAATCCGGACCCACGTGTTTCAAAACACTAGAGTAATGCACTGATGATGAGAGAAAGAAACATATAACAACGCTGAGAATGACTTCATTCCAACTGCCATATCAGGAAACTGTCAGTAGAGAAGCCCCGTTGCGATTTTAATAATAGTTTCTTACTATATATTGCATTCCCTCGAAAACCTCATTTGCTGACCTTAAAAGCGGCATCTCGTGTGACTTTTAAGTTCAATTAAACTAACATTCAATGACCGAGGCTGTCACCTGAGATGTGCAGATTACTGTCATTTGAAGTGTCATCACAAATCTTAGATAACTTGATTTAAGTCTGCCTTACTGACTCAAGAGAGTTTTTTAATCATGTCAAATAGCTCATGGAGTGTTTGCTTAATTTTTTGTCGGGGGGGGGCGTGTAACGGGACACACACCATCATCTGCAGTGGCCAATTATACTCTTAAGTATAGTTTTCTTTTGTGAGAACGTATTTATTCTGGATGTACTGCACTTTTTCATCTGTTTTGCAAACAGCAGAGATGGGATTTTTTTTTTTTTTTGTCTGTTGGTTGCAAGCACTGCTCCTGTCCCTATGGCAATTGGCAAGTCACTGTATCATTACTGCTTTGTGAAGTCGGCTCCAGGTACCCTGGGAGATGCATTCTGGGGATCCAGCACATAGGGAACTGCAGCAACACAACAATGCTGGGCTCCAGCAATCAGCTGCTGCTGTTGTTGGACCACACTGAGCTCTAGTTCCACTGGAAGTGGAATTTAAGGAGCCCATGGAGAGATTAGAAAGCTTTTTCAGTAACTTTGAAAAATAAGACATTAGAAAAATGTCAATGCACAGACAATGGAAAAAATAATGATAAAAGGTTTGGGAAAGTATTTATATTCTGCTTAAACCACTTGTAAATAGCTCTTCAACTCTCACACCATGCCCACCTAGAGAGAGTAAGGCAAGCACAGTTAAGAGCAGAATGCTTAACTATTTGCTTCTAGTTCTAGGGCCAGTGACTAAAACTGCTGGCCTAAGCTTTAGAGAGAATACATGCTGATCACAGGATACAGCAAAGTTCTCAGAAATCTCAGCTAAAATCAAGAAGCCTATGAAAAAATAAAAAATGATGAAGAGTCTACATAGCTAACCTGACCAAACAAGTAAAAAAAAAAAAAAAAAGTCATTCACACACTAAGAGGCTGGGGTTTGCATCAAGTTTGAAGAGACATTTAGGAAAAAAAAAATGACTGGCAGCTTTTGAAAGGAAAGATACCGTTTGCAGTAAATGAGAATTTCATAAACAACGTAATGAGAGCAGCTGGTGAGTAACTAGGCTTTGTTCAAATGTGACAAATTCAGCCTCTTCGTACAACAAAATACTGGAAAGGAACAAACAAGAAAACCCAAATGTGTCCTGTATCAGCAAGTTCCATGCAGTTCAAGTGTACTTAGTGCCTCCGCGACACAAAGTTTGGTTAGTGCACGATTTCGATGGCATTCCCATTGTATGTTTTTCCTGCAAAAATTAATTACTTCTATCTGTCAGGCATCATAAGCTCTATTACACTAAAAATGAGGTTTTGTTTGTTTGTTTCTCTGATGTTTAAATTATTGCAACATGATTACAACAGATGATACAACAGCCTAAAGGTACAGATGCAGCTAACATCTAAAATACACTAGAGGGTATAAATATGCATGAGTAGGCATGCAGCTATGGATGACGCTTCTTTTCATAAATAAGGAACTCACATAATGAAAGCTTAGAACACTTTTTCTGGTACCTTCATATTTAGTTTATTAACATCCTTTAAAATTGCTCCTCATCACAACAAAGTGACATTGAGGTAATGAAGAAACATGACTCATTCTCTTAGAGTGGTAAAAAAGGTGATGGAGGGAAACGCGTGAATCTTGGTGTGAGATACCAGCAGTCATTAAACAGAACCATGCAACACACAAACTGTGAAGTACATAATGATTTGATCAAACACTAACATTTATCCTCATGCTTACATCTCACTATTCACATGTCATTCAAGCCAACTTTGATGGTTAAATATTAAAAGAGTTGGCTTTTAAGTGCAGAGGAATATGAGAACAGAACACTGCATTTAAGACAAAATGAACCTAAACTCTTCAAGCAATGTTCTGGTCAATACTTCATAGCTGCAATGCAAGCACAATCTCTTCCTCACTATTTGTTGAGGACTCTGTCCTGTGGTTCTCTTGTACTACAGTGCTAGATACAGGAAAAAGCTCTTAAAACTTCTAGTAAGTTGTACTTCACCCATGCATAGACTATCATGTCAGCACACAATTATGACAAGCCAATCACAAACAACAAAGCTAACCAGCATACAGACTACTGAGCTGAAGACCAGAGCCCAAAAATGCTAGAGCAATCAAGCAGCTGGGTGCTGCAGCGAAGTCCTCTCAAATCTAACCAGTGCTACTTCTTGTATCAGAAAAGTCAGCAGAAGGGTAACAAGGAATGGCTTCCAACTCTAGCTTCTTCCCCAGCGGCCAAGAGGGGAGAACCAACACATGGAAAGGATGTACCATACAGCACACTTAGCAGCCCTGCTCTCAGCACTTCTTTTCAGTTTTACCATGTGAAGCTACACAAGTCAATGTCTGAGTCCAAGTTCACATGATTTACATTCAATAAAAGATTTAGTCATACCTTCTTTATACTCTCCTTGACTGATTTACCATTTTCTATCACGTTTGTCTTCAATTTCAAGGGCTAGCATGGTCTCTTCCCATTTTACCTATAATGACTCATTTGGTGCCAAGCAGATTTCCAGCTAGAATCAAATCACAAGTCACCTTTGTCAATGCATTAAGAAAAAAAAAAAAAAAAACAAACCAAACACACACCCACACACCACAAACAAACCCAAACAAACAAAAAAAAAAAGCCAACCCCCAAACACAGAATGAAAACCACCAAGCACAGTCACTTATTCTCTCACATTGCACTCGAGATTAGTTCTGCATTAACAGTATCACCCCAAGCATATAATTCCCTTCAAAACCTCCTTGGAGTAATCCTGCTCCATGATGCCTAAAAGCCCTGACAAATGGTTCAGCTAAAGGTGTACTCCAACCAGTTCCACATTTTTGCATTTTTCCAGCTGTCTGCTGTTTCCTGTCGATATCTCCTGACACGTTTGACACGGGGCAGTTTGCCACACTGCAGCTCTCCCCTGGCTGGAAATGAGCCACGGCTACCTTCAAGTGACTGCCAGCCCTGTGGAGCAGGGCAGAGGAAACCCTTGCTGAGATCTGATCTTAAGCTGGGCTTCACAGACTTCTTCACTTGGGGGCAAAATCTGTAACAGAGGCTGACATGTCTCGCTGAAGCAAGAGCTTACTGCAACTTCCCACTTTTCAGAGAGAGATGCCTCTGCCTTAATTTCATCACCACAACCAATGCATGTCCACAGAGTTAGTCTGGGTTTACAAATATAAATTTTGAAGCGGAAAATATTCACTTCAAAAAGCAGGATTTTATTTAAGCAAAAAGGAAGCTGTTCTAGGATCTCAGCTTCAAACCACATTCCCTTTTTTTTTTTCCTCCCACCTAAAACATGGTCTCTTGTCTTACACTCAGGTTATAAAGCCTCCTGGAAAAGGAATCATATTTTTATCATACATCTGACTAACACCTACTACAGCGATAGCCTGTGTCCAAAAACTTAAGTCCCAGACACCGTACAAATAAAAGTAGTTACAAGATTATGTAACTCCGCTATCTCCAGATCTTCCCATACCATCTGATACATACACAGACTTACTGATCTATCTAATTACAAGTAAGGAAAAAACCCCAAGACTACAATGGCGTCTTATAGCTACCCTAGAACTGCAACAGCATCCCTTAAGGAAGGCTAACTATAAAACTAGCAAAAACCAAAACACTGGAAATTTAGTAGCACACCACAAGCACATCGATTCAGTTTAAGTTAATGAGATACACACACACACACATATATATATATATACTTATACGCATATACAGGCTATTTCCTGTCTATATGCCTACCGTAACATCACATTACTCCCGCAATTCAGCTAAGCGTTACACAGCAGTTCAGTCCTGCTGTCGGTTAAACAACTGCAACAAGAATATATTCTCAATTTTTTCAAAAAGCAAAGCATTTTTTTCTTGATATAGCCAAGCAATAATCTAATATGCTCCCCTACATAAAACCGACCTACGATAAGACGTACAACTGACATACGTTCAAACAACATTCCCCCAGGGTTTAAATGCACCCCTGATCAGGAATATCAAAGAATAACATCTGATGCTGCTGCGGTTAAGACAGCCCTAACTCAGTTTATCCCCTGTAGCTCCAAACAGTTTAACAGATGATACAGTCTTGCTATCTGCAGGCCAAAATAACTCCTACTGCTGTATGTGTATATCAAGGAATAACAGTGCCAGATTTTATGCTAGTTGTTGGATACTTGCTTTTATGTCACAACAAAAAAATTTCAGTATCATCTCTTCAGCTTAAGAAATACTCTTTTCCAAGACTTAAGTCAAAGAAATTGCACTAATTAAACATGTTATAGATTTAAAAATGTAAAAATCAACTCATTCAATTTAAAAGGGAATAGACAGCTCATGCCCCCTGTATCTTTAAATCAGAATGAGGGTATAACGCCTGCATCCCAACTCTCCAGTCCCAGAAGGACCATCTCAGTCTCCTTTAGGTTTTTCTTTTGAAGGATAGAGAGTTATCAACTGTAACAGAAACTCGTGCAAGTTAAAATAAAGAAAATACTTTACTACAAGTGGGTTGCTTTTCCCTCAAGATTACTGATTTTCTTGCAGTTTCTAACTTGAGCACTTTCTGGCTGTCTCAGGTTTTCTCAGCATCACCAGTTCTTGAGAATTCAATTTGCCTACTGATTTCACAGGGGTCAGATTAAGGCTGTGAAGAAAACGAGGGAGAATTTCTGTGTCTAAGTAATAACATTAAAGGAAGAGTTCTCAAGTCGGTCACTTTAGAATTAATTAAAATACAGCAGAAACTACCAGGGAATGATTTATATTCAAAGGGGATTATGGCTAATGCTAAAATGTTTACAGAATCAATGGGAACCTAGCACAAAACAGATACAGTTGAGGGGAATTCATATTGATTAGATTCCCGTGTAGTCCGAGATACAGTTCTCTTTTCCACGTTCCTCATTAGTTCACTTCAAGATTTATGTGAATTGCAAAACAGATGTAACTGACCTCCAGTTATTTATATTGTGTTAACTAAGCAAGAAAGAATTCTACTCACCTGAAACAGAAATTCATTTGTTTCCAAGTGTTTAATGAGAGAGGATTGTTCAGTCCGCCTCCACATTCATCATCTCTTGCACATTAATAAATATCCAATAATGCCAATACTAACCAAGAAACAACTGGCCGAATCTGTTAGCACTCAGTCTGAGTTGCCACTTTCCCCATGTACGCACAACACAAACCCAAGTTCTACTGGCAATCGAAACAGTGTATGGCAAAAGATGTACATCTTTATAACACCCAATGTTTTGTAGCCTTTGATGGAGGATAGCACTGACAGTAAAAACAGCAAGGTGCTAATTACTAAAAGGTATGTTGGTGCACTGGAGCTGTTGGGTTGTCAAGCATCAGCTGCCTTACCAGCCACAAAGGCGTGTCATGTTTTAGCCAAATTTGATATTACTGTCTGTGCAGAGAAATTGTTAAATGAAAACCACACATACTGGCAGTGCCAGGCTCTGAACTGATTCTCATAGAAAAGAAAGACTAGAAAATTGTGCCTTACATTCTTTCACAAACTGAATGCACTTCAGATTGCTGCTGACCTTTTCACAATAGCACTAGACTAGCTAGCTAGACTGAAAGCCAAAAAGCAAATAAAGTCACCTAAGGGGTAACAGGTTAAAGCAAGCTCCAGAACCGAGTAGAAGGCCTGACCTTCAAAGGTTAATGTCACTCATGCCCAAGTAAACAGAGGAAACTTTTCATTACCAACACAGTGGTTCTTACATAGAAATTAAAATTCCACTAAAACAGTGCTCAACTGAAAAATAATTCACATGCACCAACTAGTGTCTTAAGAGTCTGAATCAGCCTAAATGTTGGTTACACAGACTCTAATATCTAGCAGTTATCTTGATCTTCCCAGTATGCTTGCCCAGTTTTCCTTTCTGTCAGTTAAGTTACCATACAAGTCCATGTAAGTACCGCAAAATTCTTCCTCTGTTTTGCCTAAGAAACTCACAATGGCAAACAATGCCCATATTCCAGTGGTAAGGAAGAGCTTCATAGAAAGAAAATAATCAGGATGGCTCCTACCCCTGGAAACAGGAATGCATTAGCAACAAGTTCAAGCTGTCATGGGATCCTTATTGCCTAAAAGTTGCACTGTGGTCTTTGAAAAAGTCTGGAGAGGAAGAAACGTAAGCCAACTAACAGCATAGTCGCGAGATCGCGAAGCACTGAATCAGCTCTGCACAAAATTTTTACTGCCTTACGGCTGGGGGACTGGAAAGCAAGGAAACAAAGACCCAAGTGATCCGCTCCTAAGGAAACAGAAAAAACGGGAATGGCAACAGCTACTTCTTGAACATCCACCATGACGACAGGCCGTATTTTACAGTCTCTCCCCTGGGCAGCAGGAGCACCACTGAGCCCTGCATCTTAGGCTCCAACACATGGACAGCAAAGAGTAAGCGTGCAGCCAGCCTGCTGTGATGGAGGTCTGCTGCCCTGGGAAACCACCTGCTTTGCCTATGCCTAGAGCCAGCCCTGAGGCAACCGGTAATTTTTCAGTGCAAACTCTTTGCAAATTGGAACTTCTCTCTTTTTTGCAAAACACAGCGTGTCTCTGAGCTAACACTAACTCCCATTCGTGTCTGAAGATGCTACTGTGTATTCATGTAGTTATCTCAGCACTAATAGCTACCAATATGTACAGACACATTCTCTGGTGAAAGCTTGAAGGGAAAATATGAGTCATAAGAATTAGGGAAACAAAATAATGAAGATGAAGATGAGAGGTAAACAATCTTAAGACAGATGAGAGATAAAAAGGAGTTTGGATTTCACGTGAAAGGGTTTGTTTTGTTTGTTTTTACTACACATTAGGCACAACAATAACATATTTAAAGAAACCAGATCAAGGGAAAAAACAGAATTAGAACTGAGAATATCTAAACCTAACTTCTATTTAATATAGCCAATTTCATCCTAATCATTTGCAAGCACTTGAAGCCGGTAAGTAGAGAGAAAATCATTTTCTGCTATTGAAACACAGTGATCCCTACAGGGAAAACTGGTATGAGGGATACACAGCTTCAGTGAGGGAGTGCAGGACAAGATATAGACATGGCAACATCTTCAACAGAACCAATTAAAAAAAAATAGGTTAACAAAATGCAATTAATCAGAAACTATCAATAGTGAGAAGGAAAACTGAGATGTCTAATCCAGAAATGAAAGGAGGAAATTAAAAGAAAGTGCTAAGAAGAACAGACAGTGAAAAAATTTCTAAAACACCCAAAGGGTATTTTGGAATTTACCTTTTAGATATGAAGAACAGATACACTAACTGAAAAAAGGGTAAGGTATCTTCTGGAAAAAATTGTGAATACTAAAAATATTGTAAGAGTCAGCAAATCAATAGGAAACTAACATCAATGTAAGAGTTATCTTTGTGGATGGTGTACATATTTTTGTACTAATGTCAATTACTTCCATCAAAGGTCCTTTCTAACTTTTTTTAACTCTTTTCCCCAGCCTCCAAAACGATTCAGGTACAAAGCAGCAGACTATTAAATAAAGGTAGGTGTCTTAGAAAAATGCACTTTTTGAGAGTTTTCACAGGCAGCTACCTACTTAAATGAAAAATCTTACAGACCAAGAGGAATTATCCTTCTAAAAATTAAATACGTACATGAATATTTTATAGAACGTCCTTCCTCAGCTCTCAATAACATTTAGTAAATAAAAATTTAAAAAAAAAAGAAAACTTCTTCCCTACTATTTAGCAGTTTGCTTACTTTTCTACACTTACTTCAGTCTATTTTCTGGCATTATTGTGCTGTGCCTTATCAATTACCTTCATCCAGTAAATCACACAGACAACAAAGGACTTTATTATTAACACTATTATCCCGGTTTCCAGACAGCAAACCAAAACAGAGAAACCTGCACAGATATATATCGGGAAACGAACAGATACTACGTCCATGAAGGCCCAGGTAAAGCCTCTTTTTCTTATTAGGACAATGCAATTGGACTAAGTGGTCTTATTCTTAGTTTCAGTTCAAATATAGCTCCTCATGCAATATAATAAGAAAGTAATATGTTGCTCTTTTTCTTCACTAAATTTATAAATGTGTTTCCATAAATGAATTGCACTGAAAAAAACAAGGAATTGATTTATTATTTGAAAATCAAGCTTAATACAAATATATAAACCAAATGTGACTCAATTTCAGTTATAAGCAGAAACATATATTAAAATTGTTATATGTCAGTGTAACCCTACTGCATCTGGATAATGTCAAAAACCCAATGCCTCAATAAATTCAATATAGATTGCACTTAATACAGACACACCCTGTACAATCAGCATACAACTCGATTCCAAATTAATCTGAACAAAAGCCATCAGGAGAAACGCCGGAAAGGGATGCAAAATCTGCATGCTGAAATCCTAAAAAGAAAGTAGAGGGTTAACCATATAGCAAGGCCCTAGGTTACAAATAACAACTTCTCCAGTGATTTCTTAACTTTTGTGCTTTGTTTTTTCTGAATACCCAGAACCATATCAGTAAGTCACTTATGAAACCTTGTGGGGAAAAATGCATCGGTATAAACTGACATTTGTCATGGATTTAGAGACTCTTGTACTTTTAGAACCAACTTTGTTTTTCCATCTACTGGAAACAAAATATATTCACATAAGGAAAAAGGCAATAGATAATATTTACTGGAACAGCCCCCAGTTATGCTATTACCAAGGACAAAATATATTTTTCTATTAAAAATAATTAAAAAATAAATATTTTTATAAGAAACCATTTTTCCATTTAGTTTTTTCCTTTTGACCAAAGGATATAAATTTAATTTCATTCAGTAGTTTCCAAAAAGAATTAACAGTTGGGGGGAGAAGGGGGCAGTTGTTCGGTCTGTTGAGCTTTTTTTGTTTTTCTTTTGCAACTAGCTTTAGGTAGAGCAAAGCCTTTAATTTTAACCATACAACCAGTCAACACAAAACATCTGCTAGATGTCCTTCTCCGGAAGCAGCAAAGCTGCTGCGTTTGTGACCTGTATTACAGACCCTGGGCACCGTAAATTTCCCGGCTCCCCAAAGCCCTAGCCTTTCACTTTCACTTTCACCTTCTTTGTAGCAACGCTCCTCTGTTAGCTCGACCCAAGGATGGGGTGCTATGATTTCGCAGCCAGGCAAAGTGCCACTATGTCCCACACGGTCGCTTACCGCTTATGGCTCAGCATCTGTTCAAGGTGCACCACAGCCTGAGGCCCACTTGTACAGAAGCAGCTGAAATGGCTTATAAAGGGTTAAAAAAAATTTTTCTTTGACACACCACAGCAGCGAGAATAGTTCCTGAGGAGTTTAATGCCATTTTTCCGCAAGAACCCTAACATCTATATACAAACCTGAACAAAATTATTTTCTATGTGTACTTCAGTGCGTCTATTACCTCAGGACTCAACACTCTCTAGGCTGAGATCAGCGTCCTCCAAGTCCTTCACATGGGTCCTCTAGTGAATGAAGTTTTTTCCTGTCTTTCCAAAATTGATGAGCAGGGAGGGTGGTGGGGGGNAATAGATCTTGCTGTAGGAGAAGTGCACGTCTTTCCCTCTTCTGACCTGCCCATGACAACCGTATAGTTACATGTAGACAGCCTCAAAATTGGATCTGTCGTTCTACTAGCATATTGCCAGCACAGACCTTGAAGCAGCTAGATGACATCATTTATAACACGCATTTTCACAGGGTCACAGTCAAGCCCAGTTCAACAGGTTATTTACAAACTGGCTCCGAGAACTCCCTTTGGACAAGGGACTCCGTGCCTCCAAAGCCATTCTTTAAGACCAATGGAGAGACAACTTGAGCATTAAAACTGCACACCAAGTTTCTTTCGAGTAGCCGAAAAAAAGCTTACAAGTACCAGCATTTAAGAGAGATTACCTTTTTCTTATTTCAAGACTTTCAACTATGCAAAATAGTTGCCCTCTCCTCATTCCCAAGCGCTGCAAAAGGTAACCATAGAGAGTCAACTCCAGTGCTCTCGATGCAAAACACGGTACAGGGTAAGAGATAACAGAATCACAAAAAAAATTTAGGTTGGAATTACCTCTGGAGGTTTCCTAATTCAAACCCCTTTTGAACTTCACAGGCCTTTGAGAAAGCTGCTATTCTGTCCGACCCTGGGTAACTAACGACTTTTGTACTGCAATAGGAAAACAACGTTTTGCATATATGTATACACACACGTCATTTTTGAATGATTCTAGTTATGCTCAAGATTTTTAAAGAAGGTAAAACCTCAACACCTCAACCCCTTAAGTTTTAAGAGCTAAGTGCACAATATTCTACAACTTGCATAAAAGTACTGGTAAGTGGCTTCCATTCAAGTCCCAGCAAAACTTCCTTATTATATGCAAATATTTCTCAGAATTTTATAGTCCAGCTGAACCACAAACTCACTCCTGATAATCACTACATGAACAACTCAGATTTTTTTCATTACTTTGCTGCCAAATGTTTGATGAAAACCCTTACCTGGTCTAAACTGCCACAGCTCCACTAAAAACTCTTTCATATTTTTCCCTTCTTCATTGATGTCAGCAGAAATGTGACAGGAGCTGTACTGTGCCATAATTTGAAGAAAGAATTTTGGCAATATCAGGAACAATACAGGGGCTTAATAGGTAAAGAGCAGCAAGAGCTCTTTCTGCTCACAAGGGTTAATACATACATATCATGTCACTAGTTATTGCATGGATTTCTCCCTTTTTCAGTGCTGGAACATGCAATGGGGACAATTTGCTATAAGGGTCATTACAGTGTAAAGATAATGACACGGACCCAGGAGGAACACACAATACTTTCGTTTTTTTCTCCTACTGGTCAACTTTTAAGTCAGATTCTGCTACAATTAGTAGCCAACAGGATGTCCCTGGGCTTTTCTTTAACCCATCTAAGAATGAGACAAAGCTCTATTTTTAAAAAGTAGTTAGAAGTGAAAGCTGTGAAAGTGCAGTTTATGAGGCACTCACAACCTCTAGGCCACTTGCTAGAGAAGTTGTCCTAAAGAGAGGCAGTCCATTCCATCTCTACTCCTACCTGCCCCCCACAAATTCAAAAACAGACTAACGCACGCCTGCCCCCAAATCTGGAATGTGGGCACACAAACAGATCTTGGAGGCTGAATGCAAATATAGATTGGAGAGACAGTGAAGTGCTTAAAGACAGACAGTGAACTAGACCAGTATTATTTCATTCTGTATTAGAAATGAACAGCCTATGCTTGGCAAGCAACAAAAGGTAAAAAAAGCAAAGCTTTATATACAAGATACTAAATTACGTCCAATACAATTCAGAAAAATGCAACCCTAACATGTAAAAGCATTTGTTCAAGGGGAGACAGCATCCCCAATCCCTCCATGTGAACTAAAATCTCAACAGCCTCAGAGCAGGATTTTTGTTGCCATTCTGAAGGGATGAAGAGGTTATTTTCCTTTATTAGCAACGATTGTAATCTATTCCAATGCAAGTTACTAACATAAGAACTGACAGTTGCAAGGCTAAATTTCTTTGGAGCCATAATTATTTATGACATTTTATTACAACTCCAAAACATATGGTTACCTTATTAGAAATTAAAATTTACTTTCATATAAATCTCGGCATGGCTTCACACCAAAAGAACCAAAGTTACTCCAGGGGATGGCAAATAATTTCACTTTCCAGGGTTTAGTAGCTGGAACACGAATTTAAACTAATTTGCTTGTAAATATATAACTTTTGATAACACAAAGAATACACCTAGAGCTATAGAAGACATCAACATCATATTCCAACAAGCTCCTGTATCTTCTTAGTACAAAAATTTTAACGCTTTGTTTGAAGACTTTCTGTCCACTAGCAAGTATATCATCTCTGCCTTGGAACATATGCATTTACTTGACAGGGGGGAGGGTCTATTTTGTTTTCGATTCAGTCTCCTCCACCAGCAACTCACAGCACAAGGAAACTACAGTGTTATTTATTAAAGTCCATAAACCCACAAATGCAGGAGTCTGACTGACACATGCCTGCCTTTTGATCATGTTGTATAAGATGACCCTCAGACACATGGTGCAAATCTTGGGGCTGTCCTATGCAGGGACAGCAGTTGGACTCGATTATCCATGCAGGTCACTTCCAACTCAGGACATTCTATGATGCTATGAATTTGAGTTCACACAATGGTTAAGATTATCATTTAAAATAAAAAGTCTTTCTGTATGACTACAGTAGGCAAGACAAATGGATTATTTGCATTATATCACCAAGAGAAGGGACTTCCACTGGTAAATAGGACTACATACATGAGTGGAAGTTTAAAATTGACACTGTCGGGTAACTGAAGTCTTAAAAAGCAGGTTGACAACCACCTTTCAAAGAAACTGAACTTTTTTTTAAAAGTTCATCCCGGCATGAAGTCACAAATTTAAAAATTCAGTCATGTGTTTTAAAAAAAACCTCAACCTGGCATGCAGTCACATGTTTATAAAAAGATGGGTTGGTAGAGTGGTTTTGTTTGGTTGGATTTTTTCGCATGGGGGGGTGGCTGGGGGATTTTTCTTTTTTTGTTGTTGTGGGTTGTTTTTTTTTTTAAGTCTCCATGTGAGGACCTGGTTCCAACTGAAATGCTTCCATTGAGGCAGTCGTTGCAGCAGAGATTAGGATCTTGACTGTACCATTTTTAGATTCTTCTCCTGCACTCCTCTTTGTTATAGTTTCAGCATAGAGAAAAATTCAGTACATTTGCAATGAATATAGACATTTGCCATCAATGTTTGTCCTATGTTCTTAACTTCAGGTAATTTCAGGAAGTATGCTGTATGTACAGTTATGCATATAGGCGCACCTATGCAGCAGAGGACATAAGTTTATTATAGTATACAGTGAATAACCACTGCAGGAAATACAGACATCTTTTGAGGCAGGTTTTTTGAGAGTACAACAAACAGAAGGATTATCATTAAAAGCTGACCCAAACATCAAGTCAATGGACACCATCCAAAACCACAGTCATACATCACTGCCACACAGAAGGTTTATATGATACCGCATAATGTTAATGTCACCTCCCAAGCCACAATGCAGTGAAATTAGAACAGCTGCAGTGAAATCACTACAGAGGAGGGGAAAATTCAGCAAAATTCAATTTACTTTATACAGCAAGAAAAACATCAGCTGTGGAAAATCAGTGGATTGCCAGCAGACTTCTACTCTGAAGGCCATATGCAAGACTGGTTTATTCTTTTTCATTTTAAACTGCTCATGAAAAGTTCTGCACGCTGAACAGCTATTTACATCCACAATGGGATGAGTCAAAGGATTAAACGTTAGAGGTAAGCTTTATGAAGCTCTCTCATCTTCAGAACCTTAACAGAAGCCACATTATACGATGAAAGATCTTGTTCCTCTGTGTTTTGCAACAGAAGTAAACTGGTTTTGTTTGTTTTTCTTTAAAGCATGCTGATAGCGAAGTCTTTGCATTTGGAACTAAATCATTAATCTTGAAAGGTTAATTTTTCCTGATTTGTGTGACAATGGGAAAACACACCTTTTTTCCTCTGCATTTTGCAATTATTTTTTTCTGTATAACTTCCAGAAAACAAACATTTTCTGACCAAATCTACATTGATGTAAGTATATTCAGAACAGAATTTTTCAACATATTTATGTATCTGTCTTTCTGTAAAGAATTTCCTGACTACATCCGACATGATCAAGTTCGAAGGAAAAGAAAGGGAAAGCAGTAAAGAGCACTGTACGTGTCTGGAACACACTTAGAAATTATAAGAAAATTAAACTTGGTTTATTTTTAAAATAAGTACCAGCAGAATCATGAGGCTCCAAACTTACTCTCTTTCCATGTTGAGAGCTTGATAGCTTTATGTACGTAAGTTAACCAACACTCCTGTCTTGGGAAATTATATTGTTCTACAAACATAAGAATGGCATCTCTTGCTTTAAAGGCTCAAATACTGAGACAACTAACTTGCAGAGCTCTAAATCAAAATACATAAAACAGACCAAAAACAAAAAAGTAAGTCATGAGTGTTTCTGGAGAATTCTATCAGGACAAAAAAAATGGGAAGAGTTTTCACAAATATTAAGGCATTTAATTCATTAACTTTTTAAGCTGAGGTAACAGTACTAAGGTGACCTTGAGGGTCAGGTCACATAAGGAAACTAACTATACCACCTGAATTAATCTCACAGAAATATATTCTTCGCAGATCTGCTCCCCTCACTATTAACCCATATGACTTTACCTGTAAAGGAAAAATGGGAAAAAAAAAAAAGCCAATACAAGGCATTCTCAACACTACATTTGGCCTCAGAACTTTTAGCCTCTTCTTTAAGGGTAAAGCAGACTCACCTGAGATATCCTATCCTAACCTTCTGTCAGAGAAGGTGCTTTGGTTTTTATATTCTTGTAAAATAGCTTTATTTTGTTGCCTATTCCTAAAAGACCAACTCAGATTCACACAGCTTGTTTACACTCTTTTCACCAACAGCTGGAAGACATCCTGGAGAGCATGTCTCATCCTACCTTGGTATATAGGGAAAGCATACCCTACAATATAGTCACACAATGAGAATATTAATCTTGTACGTCCACTTAGACAATGGATCCTTTATTATGTTATACCCATTATCACAGGAACATTCTCTGGTGCCACTGGTTAAGCACATGCTGTGTAACATGACAAGACACCTTGTGGTATGCTACTCTATCACTTTTAGTCAGTGTTTCTTTCTTGGGGGCGTAAGTAGTTGTGCATGAAGGACAGAAGATTAATACTAATTTTCTTGTTTCGTGCACTCTTGTCAGGGAGAAGAGGCATGCATTTATCCTAACTGGGAGACTCAACCCACTTCAGATTTAAAACAGCTCTCACAATGAATAAGAGCTCAACAGCAATTAGGTAATAATCACTTTTGCACCAACATAACAACTTCGCAGGTAGAAAAGGGCTGCTAATGTTTCAAGCTAAAAAGGTAACAAAGAAAACAGAACTGAAATGGGGCAGGAAAATATGACCCTGCTTTTGCTCTTCACTGTGAAATATAGAGCAGAAAATCATCAAGTTCTTTTCAGAAGAGATGGCTCTTTGCTTGTTAACATCTAGAAAGTGAGAATAATCATGCTAGCAACAAGCCTGACTTTCAACTGATTTGGCTTGATTTTTCTTACTTCACCACTGAGCTTCAGACTCTCCATTTGTTGATGCTTTCCTGTCTCTTAGTTTACATCATGCGGACTGTCCTATTAGTATTTGTGAAGTAGTCACAGACAGTGGAGTCTTCTGGCTTTGAAGAAAAACAGAGTATTTGCAGGTCTGCTGTACTCATCGCATAATGTGTCTGGAAGAATCAGCATGAGACAGACTCAAATGAATTCCCCGCTTTGGTCCTGGTTTTGCCACTGAACTGCTGCGCCATCTGTAACTAACTCTCATGCGTGCAACTTTCAGCCCTCAACACAGGTGCTCATGTCATGTGCTGAAGTCACAAGTCATAGCTGAAAGCGTGCACATGCTGCTACAACTTGAATGCTTCCATCCTACAGACACTGGACTTTCTAGCTACTTCTGCAATTCCCAGAATTTATCCATGCATATGTGACAGAGATAAACGGGCGCTCGTTCAACACTTGTGCCTAAGTATCCCCATCAGTAGTTAAACCTCAGTCAACATGATTAACAGAAATACCTCTATACGCCTCTCTGCAAATGATGAATGCTCTAATTATGTCTTACACATGCAACACAAGTAGGCAAACATCAAAAAACACCCAACTTTTCTGGTTTTAAGTGAAATACATTGCTTTTACAGACTACAGAGAATCTCCACTTAGCTCCTTCATTCATTACAAGCTTCATTTACGTGTTTGTTTTCAGAAACTGTCTTCCCTAAACACATCTATGTTATTTCAAAAATGGAATACATATAGCGAGTGGTTATCCTACACATATATTTTGACGTGAGGAGCTGCTAACTACCTGAAAATTAGTTACTGAGAATGAACAGGAAAAGCCTCTCGGGTTTTTATTATTTATTTTACAAATTTGCTGATGCCAATACTCTGACAAAAGTTAGACTCTTTTTAATTTTTTCTGCTGTACTGAAAATGTGAACATGGAATGTTAAAAAAAAACCCACAAATACACGTGAAAAAGCAAAGCAGATTCAAACACAATTCTTCAGAGATCTTACAAGATCAAAATGATGCCATAAGATGGTCCAGCAGGATAAAACTGTGTGAGTAAGAGCGAGCAGAAATAAGAGTAAAAACACAGGTAAGGTAAAATAACACACTACATCAGAATTCACATGCACATGTATTTCAAATACGCTGGAAGGGATGAGAAATCTGGAAAGCTCCAAGTTAATGATCTGGAGCACTCTGAACTAAGGTGCCACTTACCGGCACATATCATGAGCATGAAATAGTTGAACCTCACCATCTCAAAAGAAACAGCAGTCTTGCATGCCTTTTAAGTTGAAAGGCTTAGGAATGATGAAGACTAATTCAGAACTACAGCTGAGAGTGATATCTTCCTTACTTCCACAGGTGTTTTGCATGCTTACTAGTTGTTGTTCAGGTGTTTTGCATATTTAATTCTTACACACTACACAGAGATATCCAAAACCATAAAAAAAAAAAAAAAAAATCCACCCCTATACAATACCAACATCCTGCCAAATTCTACCTCCAGATACATGCCTTTGGCCTCATTTATTTAAATCGCAGCTTCACCATGCATTTGAGAACGTTATACAGGCAACTGTGAAATGACTCTATTGAGCAGATTAAAAACATAAATGAGAGAAATTAGGTTAGAGAGGCTTATAAAGAGATTTTGCAGAAACCTGTTCTGAAGAGTGAAAGGAAGCTCTTCACAGGGCTGAAAGGAATCACCTCTTGGCTAATCAATTCATCAGTCCGTAGTTCCCTTTGCTAAAGCGTCTTTTCTACGTTACCTCCTAAGAACTACACTTCTTATAGCAAATTTATAATTTAATAACAAGCAGAAAGCCTCTCTCTCATCTATCCCACTGTCTCAGGCAACAAAAGCAGCTGTGTTTGTTCTATTACCTCATGTTTCACCCACATGCACAGAAGTCAGGGTTTTGATTTACCTTTCCAAAACTTAACACAACAAAGACCAGTTATGTTTTAATTACACAGAATCGTATAGGCTGGAAAAGACCTCTAAGATCATCAAGTCCAACTGTAAACCTAACACTGCCAGTTCACCACTAAACCATGCCCCTAAGTGCCACATCCAAACGTCTTTCAAATACCTCCAGGAATGGTGAATCAACCACTTCCCTGGGCAGCCTGTTCCAGTGCTTGATAAACCTTTCAGTGAAGTAATATTTCCTAATATCCAATATAAACCCACCCTGAAGCAACTTGAGGCCATTTGCTCTCGTCCTGTCACCAGTACTTGGGAGAAGAGACCAACACCCACCTCGCTACAGCCTCCTTTCAGGTAGTTGCAGAGAGCGATAAGGTCTCCCCTCAGCCTCCTCTTCTCCAGGCTAAACACACCCAGCTNAGACCAAACCCCCCCAGCTCCCTCAGCCGCTCCCCATCAGACCTGCTCTCCAGACCCTTTCCCAGCTCCGTTGCCCTCCTCTGGACATGCTCCAGCACCTCAATGTCCTTCTTGTCCCGAGGGGCTGAAAACTGAGCCCAGCATTTGAGGTGCGGCCTCACCAGTGCCGAGCACAGGGGCACCATCCCTGCCCTGCTCCTGCTGCCCACACTATGGCTGATACAAGCCAGGATGCTGTTGGCCTTCTTGGCCACCTGGGCACACGCTGGCTCATGTTCAGCCGGCTGTCAGCCAGCACCCCCAGGGTCTTCTCTGCTGGGCAGCTTTCCAGCCACTCTTCCCCAAGCCTGTAGTGTTGCATGGGGTTGTTGTGACCCAAGCGCAGGACCTGGCACTTGGCTTTGTTAAACCTCATAGAGTTGACCTCAGCCCATCGATCCAGCCTGTCCAGATCCCTCTGCAGAGCCTTCCTACCCTTGAGCATGTCAACACTCCCGCCCAATTTGGTGTTGTCTGCAAACATACTGAGGGTGCATTTGACCACCTCATCCAGATCATTGATAAAGATCTTAAACAGAAATGGTCCCAACACTGAGTGCTGGGGAACACCACTCATGACCAGCCGCCAACTAGAGTTAACTCCATTCACCACAACTCTCTCAGCTGAGCCATCCAGCCAGTTTTTTACCCAGTGAAGCGTACACCTGTCTAAGCCGTGAGCCGCCAGTTTTTCCAGGAAAATGCTATGGGAAATGGTGTCAAAGGCTTTAGTAAAGTCCAGGTAGACAACATCCACAGCCTTTCCCTCATCCACTAAGTGGGTCACCTGGACATAGAAGGAGATCAGGTTACACAGGACCTGCCTTTCGTAAACCCAAGCTGACTGGGCCTGATCACTTGGTTATCCTGTACGTGCCACGTGATGGCACACAAGATGATCTGCTCCATAACCTTCCCCAGCACTCAAGTCAGGCTGACTGGCCTGTAGTTCCCTGGATCCTCATTCCGGCCCTTCTTGTAGATGGGTGACACATTTGCTAATCTCCAGTCAACTGGGACCTCCCCTGTTAGCCAGGACTGCTGATAAATGATGGAAAGCAGCTTGGTAAGCACTTCCACCAGTTCCTTCAGTACTCTTGGGTGGATGTCATCCGGCCCCATAGACTTGTGTGTGTCTAGGTGCTGTAGCAGGTTGCTAACCATTTCCCCTTGGATTATGGGGGCTCCAATCTGCTCATCATCCCTGTCTTCCAGCTGAGGTGGCTGGGTACCCAGAGAACAACTGGTCTTATTATTAAAGACTGAGGCAAAGAAGGCATTAAGTACCCCAGACTTTTCCTCAGCCTTTGTCACTATGTTTCCTCCCACATCTAATAAATGATGGAGGTTCTACTTAGCCCTCCTTTTGCTAATAATATATTTATAGAAGTACTTTTTCTTGTCTTTTAGAGCAGTAGCCAGATTAAGCTGTAGCTGAGCTTTGGCCCTTCTAATTTTCTCCCTGCATAACCTTGCTACACCTTTGCAGTCCTCCTCACTTGCCCGCCCCTTCTTCTAAAGGCCATAAACTCTCCTTTTTTTTTTTTTTTTTTTTCCTGCATTCCAGCCAAAGTGCTCTGTTCAGCCAGGCCAGTCTTCTCCCACCAGCTTGTCTTTTGGCACATGGGGACAGCCTTTAAGACTTCCTCCTCGAAGAATGCCCAGCCTTCCTGGACTCCCTTGCCCTTCAGGGCTGCCTCCCAGAGGACTCTGTTGATCTGTCTCCTAAACAGGCCAACGTCTGCCCTCCAGAAGTCCAAGGTGGCAGTTCTGCTGACCCCCCTCCTTACTTCTACGAGAATCAAAATGTCTGTTATTTCCTGATCACTATGTCCAAGATGGCCTCCAACCATCACATCACCCACAAGTCCTTCTCTGTTCGTGAAAAACAGGTCCAGCGGGGCAACTCCCCTAGTCGGCTCACTCACCAGCTGTGTCAGGAAGTTAGCTTCCACACACTCAGGAAACCTCCTAGACTGTTTCCTCTCAGCTGTATTGTATTTCCAGCACATATCCAGTAGACTGAAGTCCCCCATGAGGACAAGGGCTAGTGATCGTGAGGCTTCTCCCAGCTGCTTGCAGAATAATTCATCTGCCTCTTCATCCTGGTTGGGTGGTCTGTAACAGACTCCCACCATGATATTTGTCTTGTTGGCCTTCCCCCTGATTCTTACCCACGAACACTCAACCCTGTCATCACCGTCATTAAGCTCTAGCCAATCCCAGCTCTCCCTAACATACAGAGCTACCCCACCACCTCTCCTGCCTTGCCTATCCCTTCGGTAGAGTTTATAGCCATCCATTGCAGCACTCCAGTTTTGCGAGTCATCCCACCACGTTTCCATCATGGCAACTATATCATAGTTTTCCTACTGTACAATGGCTTCCTGCTCCTCCTGTTTATTGCCCATGCTGTGTGCATTGGCGTAGAGGCACTTCAGCTGGGCTGTTGTCCACAGCACCTTGTTAGAGGAACACCCCTTAATTCCTTTGAGGTGTTTCACCGGTGTTCCCCTCTTGGCTCCTATTACCTCAGTAGCCCCTTGCTCATCTCCATACAACTTCAACTGTGCTCCAATTCCTGTTAATTTCTTCAAAAAACTCTTTCTTTCCCCACCACTACCACTAATGCTTTACCAACACCTCCAAAATTATTTGAGTCAAGATGTTTAAATTTTTTCCACAGAGGAAAAAAAGGAACAGTCTGCTACTAGGTAAATAAAAACACTAAGCACTGATTTTATTCAAAACAGCAAAAAAGAGCAAATACTGGATTCTGTATCATAGCTGATGAAGAGCCTTGTAACTGTCTTCTGATTTCTGAGTAGTCCTTACAGTACCTTTAAAGCACCTTCTTGTACAAAAAAGTTTCTCTATATACAGTATATCTGCTGCCTGCCTTTAAAAAGAAACATATAAACTGTTTTCCCAGTCACTGAAAGTGCATATATAGGACCATTTAAATTTTTGTTTGTAGAGAACTTAACTAAAAACCATAACATTTATTGTTGCAATTTACTGGACAGCTTTATAAACTGCTATTTAAAGCAGTCTTGTTCACTTACAAACACTAAAAAGTCTTTTTACAAAAGTGGGATCATTTAAGTCCAGTCCACGCATGTCTTCTTTATTCTTTCATCCTGTCTTCCAATTCCTGTAGTGTATTTTAACAGCTTGTCAAAAATGCCATCTCCCTTCCATCACCAGTACTACTGGAAAAAGAACCTAGGGAAATATTTTTTACAAAGTAGTTCAAAAACTTCCTATGATGGCCAAAAGATTAAATATTGCAGCCTGACATGCAAAGGCATTAGAAAAAAAAAAAAACCAAAACACCGCAATGCAAAGGCAGGAAGGAATGTAGTATACGTTGATTCATCAATTTAGTTTTTAACAAGGACATCACAGCTACAAATACCAGCAAGCTCTAGAAAAGACCGAGAAACAAAAAGGACAATAATGCCCCATTGCATTCGTTCCTGTGATGGAATAATATATCAACAGAAGTACCTCAGCTACAAACAGGTCTCTTCTGTGTCCTAGGAAAACCATTTCAGTAAAGCACCTGGCCCACAGAAGTACTTCAGGAAGGACTGCAGATCACCATTTCTATATTCAAGCCTCAGTACATTTTCACACTTACCCTTCTCACAAAGGTCAGCAGAATTACCGCTTCCTAAATAAATGCATCTTATAAAGATGATGTTCTCTAAAAAAACATTTTTAGAAGGTAGGTGCTATTGTCTGAAAAACAGTATTTTAAAAATTTTAATGACAGCCTGACCATGGTGTGCCAAGGCACAGCTGCAGCAATGAAAGATGCCCACAGATCGATAATCTGAATGGTCCAGCACCACTTGTAAACTTCAGCCCGTATTTATGAATGCAGAAAGGGCCCGTGTGATATTCACCATCATGAAACTGAACTTTGCAATAAAATTCATTCATCAACCATTTATTTAATACTATGTTTCCGAGCAGGTTGTTAAGGGGACAGGTCTTTGAATATCTTGTTTACCTTCACAATATGCGGAGTCCCCTTGGACAGAGAGATAACCATTCTTGCATTCACAAGTAGCTTTTGTGTTCCAGTTTTTGCACTCTGAATTTTCACCACATCTGTGTCCCTCTGCACAGAAGTTATGGCCTGAAATACAAGGAACATGCAACCTGGCATTAAAACACATTTATTTCAGATATTCAGGTTTAATATTTACATTGACTGTATTACTCAGAAAAACTTCGGCATGTTACATTCCAGAAATTCTCTCTATTAACCTGTCTGGTGCACACACAGCCTTTTTGGATCCCTCCATCAATTCATTCTCAGTAAAACCTTTTTGTTTAAAAATGTATTTGTATGACTAGTTTTAGTCTGGAGGAAAGATAACATCAAAGGA
>WEKW01011230.1:0-11170 GCA_013389905.1 Sula dactylatra
TGGGTCTGGCTATATCCCCTTCCCCCTTCAAACCTCGTTTAAAGCCCTTTTGATAAGCCCCACCAACTCATGTGCAAGAATCCTTTTCCCCCTTTAAGATAGGTGAACTCTATCTGCCCCCAGCAGGCCGGTGCCATGTAAACCTCCCCATGATCAAAAAACCTAAAATTCCTCTGATGGCAGCAGCCACATGTTAATCAGAGGAGTTTTCCTATTCCTATTGCTATTTTTCATCCCTGCTATTGACTGGATTGTGGAAAACACTACCTGCACTCCCGATTCTTCAACCAATTGCCCCAGTGCCCTGAAGTCCCTTTTGATAGCCCTTGGGCTTCTCTCCATAACCTTATCACTGCCCACCTGCATAACCAGTAGCAGGTAGTAATCAGAGAACCGCACCAGACCATTTATGATGAAATAAAACATTGACAGTACATGCTCCCTATTGACTAACCCTCACAGATATATTTTTGAAAGTCTCTATGAGTTGTTTCAGAAACCCAATAAATAGGGGAGATTAGTGAATTTTGTCTTAGTGTTTGTTTACTGTGAACACTAGGTGCTATTAATATATATCATTAACTCAAAAGTTCAGTCTTTTGAGCAGACAAGCTACTTTGAACTTCAGCATTTTTATGTGTTGACAGCATTGACCTTTTTCACACAAAGCAACTTCATTAAAATTAAAATTAAATATTTGGGATGTTAAATACAGGAAAGAGAGCCTGACTTACCAAGGACAAAGCACTTTTGATTTCAGATCTTTGTTGGCAGTAATCATTTTGTGCTGTTGATAAATTAAACGTAAGTTCTGAGCAAGCAGGGATGCCTGCATACTGGAGTAGGGGAGACACATGGCTCTTCCCAGCACTGGTGACCCATCATTGGGTCAGGTAAAGTAGCCAACAACCTGTGGCAAGGCCTAAATCCTGTACTTCACAACAGCAGTCAGGATCCTGTGCAACATCATGTTGCCTGGATCTTTCCCATGGCAGTAAAATGATGTATGTCACTCACCAACCTGTCTCCATTGCTGTGCTTGCCCACTGTCAAGGTTGGCCTGGGGATCATCCTCCCCCCACACTTCTAGACCTGTGCATGCTGTACATCAGACCTCCTAGCTCCAGCGTGGAGCCCAGATACACAAAGCCTGTGGCTTTTCATGATTTCTTATGGAATATTCTTCTGTCATTCACCCCCTGCCCTACTTGTCTGCTCCACACAGGGACTCCACACATGGAGTGTCTGGTGAGGGCCTTAGGGGAAGAGGGGCAGAAGCTAACAAGTAGTGTTCAGATTCATCTCCAGAGACTGCCCTCTGGGAAGGTCAGTCACTAGTCAGATCAACTCACTGATTCAAGGGGAGGGTAGATGAACTGTTAAAGTATTGCCTAATGAGGTCATGCTTGCCATGCTTTCATGGGTCTGAGTGTATCTGAGAGTAGGATGTCTGGGGTCACTTTGAAATAATACACACACACATACAGACACAATGGTGATCACTGTAGTGCACTGAAACGGAGATCTGTAATGATTAACTGATTGTGTGTGTGTGTGTGTCTGCACAGGTGGCAGGATAATTTCAGGGGACAAAAGGTCATCTCCAGAGCCTTTTCCCAAAGCCAGAGTGAGTTCTGCAGGAACAAAATATGTTTGGAAAGAAGTCATTTAGTGAGTTTCACCCAGGAAATATGTAAGTTACTCTGGTGACACTGTTATTTGTTAGCGCTTTCTCTCTTTGCCTATAGAGCTCCAGGCTTTGCGTATGAGAAGGGGGACTGAAATTCTTTGCAAACACTTAGCACCAGGGGAGCTAAGAAGTACAAAAGGGCAGAAAAGGTGAAAGATATGCAGTAGATTGCTATTTGCAAGCATTTTAACACACTGTCTATAAAATGATTCATGTTAAGCGCAACATAACCTGAAAATATTCTTGCTCAGGTTCAAAACTGTAGATACTTTTAACATCCGTGCAGTGTTATATGCTGACCAAATATTCCCAGAGGGCCAGAGTTCAAGCATTAATCTAAGGTCTAAGTGAACTAGAGACTTTGGGGGTTTTGGTTTTGGTTTTTTTTTTTTTCTGGAATTCAAGAGCGTAGACACTGTAGATATAGTCAGAAGTCCATTAAGTCTGATTGCACACAAAGTGCTCTTTGGATTATACCCTGAGGCAGAATTACTCAGAAGAAGGCAAGGAAGCTAAACACAGGTCATGTTCTTTGGTTCTTAAAGATAAGGAAAGTATCCTTAAAGCATCATTATGTGTCCACAGAAATCAAGAAGACAAAAATGCAGGTTACTAGTCTTTAGCAACATTCAAGTCTGTGCAACAATGGGTTCTTTTTCTATAAAAAGATGTGGCTACTGAAGTAATTAATTAAAAAAAATAATTCAATGAAATTTATAAACAGGAATCCTTATGTTGGTCCCCTGCTTAGCAAGCACCTTTGCTTTCTGATCCACTAATCCTACATTGACTACTTTAAATGCTGAAGATATTAAAGAGAATACCCTGTGGATTTTTCCCTCACATGAGTACATATCTGTTTGGATTCTCAGGGCTTGGATTTATTGGCTGCACCTGTACCGGGAGATTAAATGTACCAAGGTCTTTCCTGTGGACTTAAGCCTGGGACAGATTGGTCTGCATCTCCTCTTAGTTTCCAAGGTGAAATAACCATGTCCAAACTGTGCGTTTGGAAGTTTCCTGGGTCTAACTCCTGAATGGCACTAGGGAAGTGCTTGCTGCCATGGAAAACTAAGCCAGGCATGTCTAACGACTTAATAGGATAGATGATTGCATGCTCATTCTCTAATGTTGAATATAGGGGTAGAGGTGTGCTTTCAAGTCAGCTAACAGTCCAGGCTCTGTTGCCCCCTCTTGGCTGCTTGAAGGAGATACAGAGCTTTGGCTGAGGCTGGGCCATCATGGACATGGAAGAAGAGGGCATTGTGAAGGCTGAGTTTGTGCTGTATGGATGATCACTTTAGACCGCAGTCTGGTACTAATCTATTAGTGGACTTGAGTATCAATGTCTGGCTTTTTCTGTTGTGCTTCCAAGTTTGCCTCAGAAACAATTAAGAATTCATTTATATCTGATGCTTATTACCATTTTCCTTTATTTGGTTTTGTCATGAGCTCTCAGATCAGGAATCTCCTTCTTGAATATATGAAGAGGCATCTAGCAGGTCAGGGTCCAGCTTCCTTTCAGGTCACCCAAGAAATCCTGGCTGCTGAATGGAGAAGCAAGTGCCTACTCAGACCTCCTCTCCTTTTTGTCTAAACATTCATCGATACTTTTTTTGTTTCTTTAAATAAGTATAGTAAGCTGCAAAACCACCTATACTTTTAAACTGAAGAGTAATAGGTAATGAATGGCTTTCCCCACAAATTTTAGTTGTCCTAAGGGCTGAAGCAGAATACTACCAGGAGGAAAACTAAGGAAGTGAAAGAACAAATCTGTTTGAGCAGTGCAAAAAATGGTTAATGAATATGACTATCTTTATCTTTGGTATTAAAATGTCAGGTTTTATTTTTCTTGATGAACAAATATCTCTAAGAAGAAATTTTTTTACTGTGATTTTTGTATTCGCATTCCTCCACTTCTGGGGGAGGAGGAGAAAGATTATTTAAAAAATAATTGAAATTTCTGAGCTGGCCAGAAGACCTTAATCAAGAAACTCACTCCTCCTCCCCACTTAACATCAGAGAGATTAATTTTTAATAGCTAAATCAGTCACCACTGTTAAATGTTCAGTTCTGCCTACCAGTACTGATTTACATAGAGATGATGCAGAAAGCACCATCCCAGAAAATGCTCTGACAGAATAAAGATGTCTGAGTAAAATAATCTCTTTAACTTTCAAAATGTTTATCATACCAACTTTATATGCAGACTGACAAAGACATAGAGCACAAAAAGCATAAAAGTTAGGTGTCTATCTATAAAACATCTACAACTGAAGTAGTGATCTGAGAAGAACTTGCAGGACTGCTAGGGCGTGAACCCTCTGGGTTTGGGGGTTTTTTTTTGTTTTGGGGTGGGTCTTTTTGAGATCTAGATTATAAAAAAAAAGGAACCTCACCCTAAAAATGCTTCCTTTCCTGTGCTTGCTATAAAGGAACCTAGATCACTAACTGAAATGGAGGTGTCTTATCAGATGACTGTGTGCCTGTTGCTGAATCCTGGAACAAAATCCGTTTGCTCTCTTTCCAACATTATTCAGATTGTCTCTGTTTTCATGTCTTTGAATATATTTCCTGTGAAAGCAACAAATATTATATTAATGTTATCTGTCAATGCTTTATAGGACCATTAGGGAATGGTCCTAGCTCATTTAATAGCACAGAAACTAGAAAAAAAAAGCATTATTAAAATGGGAAGACTCAAAATAGCAAAACCCACTTTTCCATTTCACTTTTTACTTTGCAACTGTAATATTCCTTTAACACAGTTATTGAAATATGAACACAAGTAAATATTTTTCTCTGAAGGTAGTAGAGTAGCATTGCTTATTGCAAAAATAATACTATTCCTGACATACGGAGTGTCCTGTCATAAAAGAAAGGAGTCCTCAACACTCTGTATTTATTCTAGCTTTTTGGTTCCCAGCATTAGTCTATTTTTGAAGGGAAAGCACAGAAGCATCCATTTGTTGGTGCCACGAAGTTGGTGAAGGGTTTAGAGGAGAAACTGTATGAGGAGTGGCTGAAGTCACTTGGTTTAATCAGCCTGGAGAAGAGGAGACTGAGGGGAGACCTCATTGTGGTGTATAGCTTCCTCACAAGGAGAGGAAGAGGGACAGGTGCTGATCTCTTCTCCCTGGTGACCAATGATAGGACCTGAGGGAATGGCAGGTAGATGTGCCAGGGGAGGTTTAGGTTGGATATTAGGAAAAGGTTCTTCACCCAGAGGGTGGTGGAGCACTGGAACAGGCTCTCCAGGGAGATAGTCACAGCACCAAGCCTGACGATATTCAAGAAGCACTTGGACAACGCCCTCAGAGATATGGTGTGAATTTGGGGTTGTCCTGTGCAGGAACACGAGTTGGACTTGATGATCCACGTAGGTCCCTTCCAATTCAGGGCATTCTATGATTCTATGATTTGTTGGTTTGGTTCACACACCTACTGCTGCACACAAAGTAGTCTTAACCCACCTGCATGGTGGGGACATTCTTCCCAGAAGACCACATTGCATCTAGTCTGAAATAAAATCCATGCAGTGCATTGGAATGAGAGAGCTCTTCTCTCAGAGAAATTAAAACTTGGAACACAATGACAAATTCAGCCATGCATGGGTCTTTTCTATACTAGGCAACATCAAACAGCAGATGTCATGAAGATTCTTCATACAATGATGTTCACCTTGGCTGAGAGTGGCTTCAGATGACCTTTGTGGCAAGAGTGGCTGCTCAGTACCAAAGAAAACTCAGTTTCTTTTTCAGGTGGTTAATCTGACACCCAAACTTGCAGATACAGTGTGACAGATCTGAGATAGCTCTGGACATTAGTTGATTTCTAGGCTTCCAGTAAGCAATGGAACACTTCGCTTTAGAGTGATTTTTGTTTGTTTGTTTGTTTGTGTTTCTTTTGGGAACATTTTGAGGGATATATGTATGCAATCAGTAGTTCTCAATTTTCCTTAACCATAGAATTGATCATGGTACCACTGAAGTCAATGGTAAAAGAGCCATTAAAGTGAATGATCAGGTTTTCTTTGAAGACATTTTGATGAAGGATATGAAGAAAATTTCCACAATAAATATATCCCAAATAATGTTTATAATTCTATGGACAATAGATTATTTTATCACATATCCATTTAAAATGAAATATGTTTTGTTAATACTAGAGAGTAAATTTATGTTGCAAAGCAAGCTTGCCTGCCCAGAGCTCCTCTCTACCTCCCTTTCAAAATTTACAGAACAAAAATAGCCAGATCTCTTTCTTATAGAATCCTTTATGATTTGCCTAAGACTTCCTTTTGCAGAAAACTCAGATAATAGTTACTTTGTTCCTGATGAGCAGGCTTTGCAGAGCAGACTGCCCATTGCATGAAAGGCTGACAAAAGGGAGGAAGTCTCTCAGCACAGGCACTCGTTCTCAGCTGCTATACTATAACTAACAGCCATTTTGTCAGTAAACAAAAAGCAACAGAATATTCAAAACCCCTCATGAAAATGACATTCTTTTCTGACATCAGTGTGTGTTTTACCACTGACTTCAACAGAAGCAATTATAAATATTCAGAAAAGGATTCATTACCCAGTCTCCAACATCTACTACATAAACATCTCTAGTGAGTCCTGTTATCATAAAATCATAGAATCATAGCATCATTAAAGTCGGAAAAGAACTCTAAGATCATCAAGTCCAGCTGTCAACCCAACACTGCAAAGTCCACCACTAAACCATGTCCCTGAACACCATGTCTTTTCAATTCCTACTCCATCACCTCTCTGGGCAGCCTGTTCCAGTGCCTGACCACTCTTTCAGTAAAGAAAATTTTCCTAATATCCAATCTAAACCTCCCCTGGTGCAGATTTAAGACATTTCCTTGCATCCTTTCACTAGTAACTTGGGAGAAGAGACCAACACCCACCTCACTACAACCTCCTTTCAGGGAGTTAAAGAAAGTGAAAAGGTCCCCCTCAACCTCCTCTTCAGACTAAATAACCTCAGTTCCCTCAACATCTCCTCCTAAGATTTGTTCTCCATACCCTTCACCAGCTTTGTTGCCCTTCTCTGGACACACTCCAGAACCTCAATGTCCTTCTTGTCCTGAGGGGCCCAAAAGTGAACACAATATTCCAGGTGCGGCCTCAGCACTGCCTAGTACAGGGGCACGATCACTTCCCTACTCCTGCTGGCCACACTATTTCTAATACAAGCCAGGATGCTGTTGCCCTGCTTTGCCACCTGGGCACAATGCTGGCTCACATTCAGCCAGCTGTCAACCAGCACCCCCACGTCATTTTCCACCAGGCAGCTTTCCAGCCACTCTTCCCCAAGCCTGTAGCATTGCATGGGGTTGTTGTGACCCAAGTGCAAGACCCGGCACTTGGCCTTGATAAACCCCATACAGTCGACCTTGGCCCATCGATCCAGCCTGTCCAGATCCCTTTGTAGAGATTTTTTTACCCTCCAGCAGATTGACATTCCTGCCCAACTTGGTGTCGTCTGCAAACTTTTTGAGGGTGCACTCAATACCCTCATCCAGATCATTGATAAAGATATTAAACAGAACCAGCCCCAACACTGAGCCCTGGGGAACACTGCTTGTGACTGGCCACAATCTGGATTTAGCTCCATTCACCACAGCTCTTTGGGCTTGGCCATCCAGCCAGTTTTTGACCTGGCGAAGAGTACACCTGTCTAAGCCATGAGCAGCCGGTTTCTCTCTGGACAATGCTGTAAGAAATGGTGTCACAGTTGTGTCCCATTACAAACAATAAAGGAACAGAAACCTACTAAAGATGACTAATTTGATATATGTTAGACGTTTGTTTTGGGATAAGTCTAAGTGCCCCTGGAAATGTCTTGTCTTTTCTATTTACTGTAAGAGGAATGCATATAATTAGCTCAGATTCAAAGATTTGTTAAAAACGTATACATTTGTTCCAATTCATTTCCTTTCTGCTTCCACTCACTGTACGTAGCAAAGCTAAAGGGTTAGTCTGGAGAAAGGGCTCTATTTGACCTATGAATTGTGGGACAGGAGATTGCAAGAGAAAAACAGCAAGTGTAGGAGAAAGGATTGAATATGCTGGCTGAGATTACACTGTATCTTATTTCTATTTTCTTCCTGAATGTCACAAGCTTTTCATCTGATGGCCTTTTAGAAATTGTTTGTTGTTATTATTTTGAAAATGGCATGGTTTATATATGAAGGAGGTTATTAACATGAATACCTTGCAGTAGCTTTGAAAGAATGCAACAGGCAATGAGAACAAATGGGAACAGACAGTGTGAGAAGGGCGGTAGAGGGTTCCTTTCTTTATTAGCTAGTGCTGATCATTATGTGATTTCTCCATGTAGCCATCTATTCAAAAGTTAAGCTAAAGACATGGAACCTTATGCAGTCATAACCACATAGTCAACTATCATTAGTTCCAGCCCTCACCCAAAATTCCTTTTCTGGGACTATTAAAGAGTAGTAATTCACTACTCATACACCCATACAGAGTATATCATAAGGAATACTAATAAGGTAAAACAAAAAATAACAGCAGTGAGATGGTAGAAAAAGCAGCAATATATCTAAATACATGACTGACAATTTACATTAACCCATTTCTGGTTATAATATTTCATTACCAGACTGCTCATGTTTTGATGTGAAATATTCATTTTCTATATCTTTTCCCTTATCAATCCAATAAACTTCACTCACAGTTCAGGGTTTGTGAACAGGACAATCTCAGAATCCCAAAAGACATTTAAGCCAACAACTACTCAGTCCTTTGGCTCTGTATGTGTTCTCTGCAGCTTCACCAAAGATCTCCACCAAAGAATAATATGAAAAAGCTGTTTTTCATCACCTTGCATGACAAAGTCCTCCTGGTAGCAGGGCAGCCTAGTGACTAACATGCAGAAAAGCTTCCTTGCCATCATGTGGAAGCTCCTCTCCCTTTCTTTTTTGGTTCTATTCTGCACACACTGTTCTCATGTTCCAGTAACTTCAGAAATATTCTTGAAGAAAATTAATACACCAGCTTTCGCTGTATCTCTGCTTTCTTCTGATAACAAGTGGGATCAAAGTCCTTTTTCCTTTCTGGGACTACTTAGACTTCTGAATATACCTGACAGACAAAAAAGTTCCATGGCCATTTTTCCTCCCATTTCCTAACAAAAAGGAGTAGAGTGCTCCATACCCTACAGTACTTCAAAGTTTATGCATATATAATTACATATGACAAGTATCCAGTTTACAAACTTAATAAATTGACCGGAAAGAATAAAAGGTATGAGCAATCGGAAATAAGTAATGTCAGCAGAAAGGTCGACTGAAAGAGCTTGAAGGCTGAGCTTGGAAATGGGAGTGTTGATTTAAATCAACTTGAGGGTCAAGGAAAAATTTTTTGGTCTTCCAGTAAATATAGGAATAGAATGTATGACTATTGTCTTCTTTTTCCTCATCATCTTGCCTGTGAATAGTTATGAATTTAACCTTAAACTAGGTTCAAAGTGGAAGGGGATATAGCCAGACCCACTCGAGAGGAGCCTAGGGGTGGCGTGCCAAGGTTGGCGGTGAAACCGATGGCCCAGCTCAACTGCATCTACACCAATGCATGCAGTGTGGGCAACAAGCAGGAGGAGCTGGAAGCCATTGTGCAGCAGGATAGCTATGACGTAGTCGCCATCACACAGACATGGTGGGATGACTCTTACAACTGGAGTGCTGCAGTGGATGGCTATAAAAGCTTCAGAAGGAATAGGCAAGGAAGGAGAGGCAGTAGGGTAGCATTGTATGTTCAGGAATGTTTCAACTGCATAGAGCTTAGCGACTGTGATGATAAGGTTGAGTGCTTATGGGTAAGGATGAGGGGGAAGGCCAACAAGGCAGATATCCTGCTGGATGAGTGTTATAGACCACCCAACCAGGAGGAAGAGGTAGACGAAGCATTTTACAAGCAGCTGGCAGAAGTATCACAATCGATTGCCCTTGTTCTGGTGGGGGACTTCAACTTACTGGATATCTGCTGGAAATACAACACAGCAGAGAGGAAACAGTCTAGGAGGTTCCCGGAGTGTGTGGAAGAAAACTTCCTGACACAGCTGGTGAGTGAGCCTACCAGGGGAGGTGCCTCGCTCGACCTGCTGTTCACAAACAGAGAAGGATTGGTGGGAGATGTGGTGGCCGGAGGCCGTTTTGGGCTTTGTGACCATGATATGATTGAGTTCTCAATTCATGGTGAAGTAAGGAGAGGGGTCAGCAGAACCACTACCATGGATTTTGGGAGGGCAGACTTTGGCCTGTTCAGGGCACTGGTTGGGAGAGTGCCTTGGGATGCAGTCCTGAAGGGCAAAGGGGACCAAAAAGGCTGGGCTTTCTTCAAGAAGGAAGTCTTAAAGGCACAGGAGCAGGCTGTCCCCATGTGCCTCAAGACGAACCAGCAGGGAAGATGACTAGCTTTAGGAGGAGACCCGTGTGATGAAACCTGGATCGACCTTAATGAAGGGCCCTGTGCCTTTGAAGAAGAGATAAAAAAATGAAGACGAATGTAAGAAACTGCGCATGACTGCAAGGCTTTGTCCTACCAGCATAATGCTGGTAGCATGTGCACAATAATTGCAAGTATAAAATTCTGCAAAGTGTAGCAAAAAAATGTCTTTGGTCTTCACCCCTGCCAGAGTCCATGCCTTATGCTCTGCAAATGGCCCCCGAAATGGACTTGAATCGTGGAAAAGAACGACTGGTGGAGCAGCCTAGCTTAACGAAGAAGCAGTGGAACCACAGAGCTGCAGTCCGGATGAGTAATCACCACTGAAGGTGAGCAGCTGACAACAAATGTTGTCAGAAGAGAACACGATAGTGTGCATTTTAGTAAGGTTTTTAAAAAAAGGGGGATTGTATATGAGGCAGCGACCCTTCAGCTACTATTAGCATGGCTGAAAAGTAAGGGCCTTCCGCCTGATTCAACTACAGCTTTCTAGTTGTCCACTTGGGAGAAAGCTGGGGAGATTTATTTGAAGCGGCTACCCAAGGGGACACAACCGCAACCAAAGTGTTAACGACTTGGCAGTTGACCAAGGACTCCCTGCAGTCACTGAAATCTAAGCAGACTGCTACAGCAGCTGCAGCTCCTGCCCTGACAGGCCAGTTGCAATGGAATCAGAAATAGAGGAGAGAGAGAACTTGTGGGGTCCTTGTGGTCCGGCATCAGCACCATTGTTAGATCTACCGGCAGTGTCGCCACAGCTTCCTGGGTTTGAGCCACCCAGGCACAGATGATCAGAACAAGAACAAGAATTAATAAAATGGGATGACCCTATAGAAAAGCCACAGCCCTCCACAAGTTATGACCCTGTAAAGCATTGGCATAATTTGCGAAAACAGGCGTTGCTAGAAGGATACTTAGATACTGCTGCTGCTATTGTGTGCCCAGTGATCATAAGACCACAAGATCAAATGTATGGCAGCCTCTTAATTGGGAATTAGTT